>JAMBLF010001141.1:0-134850 GCA_030578115.1 Leucoptera coffeella | reverse complement strand
TTAGTATCAAGGCTTGGCTGTATAAGGTTTGACTTGGCATTTGGTGATTTCTTTAGTCACCTTGATCAAGTGTCAAAATTTGACATCATCTGTCATATTTTTATTTTGTTTCGAAACTGGTTCATGAAATATAAAAAGAATTTAAAGTGTAATGTAGTTTAAAACATACTGCGTACATATTTTTCTAATCGAAACTGGTTTTGAATCTTTCCATATTTTAAATGAAACATTCATAAGGATAACGTCAGTCAAATAATCAGTCAAAGTTACAATATTACTTTTGCAAATACAAAAGTATTCATTTGATCCTCAGTAGATACATACACATAGCTACGTCTTTAACGGGATAGGCATCATCATCTTCAGTACTCAATGTGAAATTTATAAGCACCATCTAAGCTTTGTTTAAGTACCTATATTCCTAGATACTATATTGCTTACACCTAATATGGAAAGGTCCTTACGCCTGCGGAAGTAAAGCAATTGACCCCTGCACTTGAAAGCTGCCAGAAACTCGTTTCCTTGAGTAACTGGTTCCGAAATCATCCGAGAGGATACTTGTCCAAGGATCATGACTAAAGAGTCAATAACTCATAGGTTATTTTGATGTATAAAGCTTTTATGTGGTTACATCATCGTGTAGAATAAAATATTAGCGGAAATATTATTTCACTTAAAGTAATCATGGGTAAACAAATTAAAACTATAAACTTGAAGTAGATATTATTATTCTCACTTATATTTTGCATAAAATTAAGTGAAGAGTTGTTAAGTAAGGTTAAGTTTGTGTATGGAGGTCTATATACTGTAATAACCACAGATTGCATGTATGACATTTATATGAGGGAAGCAAAGGAGATTTTTCTGAATCGTTCCAAGTGGTACATCAGATTGATAAGTTTAGGACAACTTCAGTCCAAATTTTTTATTTGCTTCGTTTACAGAAAGTAGAATGTTGCATGAAATATATGTTTTCAAAACATTTATCCTACTAACACGTTTAATTGTTGAACATAACTTCAAGTAACCAAATTCCTTTACCATCTCAGAGATAAAACAATACTTTCGTAGCAATATTCTAGTCTATGCCACCCCAAAATAGATTAGTTATGACGCTCATATTATGTATTATACTAAATCAGCTTTAATGGACGAGCTGTTTTTTCCATTTAATATTCCAACGATGACCTAACGTGTAGAAATCCGATGGTTACGGTCGGATGATCTCAACAAACCTGTATTGTGACTCACAAATATACATTCACGTTAATTTACAACGTTGCTTTAAAATAATACGCTTATTTTGGAGTTTTATTTGTGTTTATGTTTGGTGATTTTATTGAAATTATACCGATTTCTGTAGTTTAATACGCTGCATGCATTTTCGGTGGTTCTAAATTCGAAACTTTCTTCTTCACTAACTGACATGGCATGAGTAAAGTCTTATACACTTTACGACATGGCCATTACCACATGTGGCTACCTCACCTCATCTTACAAAGGGTAATGGTCGTTAAAGGTGACTAGTGTTTCATGTTGCATTAAACAAGATGTAAATACTTCTAATGTAAATTTTGTTTTGATGATTTGTGCTAATATTTGGGGTATAATGTTTTCATTTGTGGACTAGCTGTAGAATATTTAAATATTCGCAACCCACTTTTCATCAGTTGTTGCTGATGTAGTTAAATTTTTTATTAAATTGTTATACTAAAGACTACCACCTAAAATTTATATCTGAGAACACATTTTTCTGTCACAGCGTCTCCTTTACTACAATGAAGGTTTCAAAGTAATTTTTTAGTACTTAATAACAATGTAACAATATAGTCATACGTTTCATTAGGTGCTACTACGATAGACATTCCTTATTGATCCCTCGAGTGTATCTCCGTAATGCTCTTTATAACCTACCATTCAAGAACTATAAAAGGGCATTTCGGAACATACCCTGTTCGTAAAAAATACAGCACATGTTACCAGCACGTGCCTAGAAAGGTGTAGAATGACATTTAAAGTTCACGAACCGGAAGCTGCCATCTGTTGGGAAGAGATAAAAAACTGACAGCTGCTCAGTCAGCTGATTGGGACTCCTTTGTCTATGGCTACCCCTAGTCATAGAGTACAGTTAAGTAGTGTTTAAAATGTTATTATTTTGTAGTCAACATCTGTGTAGAGCGACACGAATTGCCACCTGTTATATTGAGAGCTATGTAGTTCAATGTAGCTACTTACGATGTCCAACCTCTTTTTTAGTAACCTTATTTAGTTCTTTTTAGTCCAAACTATTTTTAAGTAACCTTATTATGGTATTTGCGAAGGTCTTTGTTCATTTCAAGCCCCCTTTCATCATTTAGTCTATATCAAAAGAGACAGCTAGCAATATAGATCGAGAAAAATGGAGACGTGATATTTACCTATCCCTTTAGGGAAACGGGGTAATGTGTGTGTGTTGCATACATACAATTAAATATACAGGTAATGAATTCAACACTGTTCAAAAACCTTACTTATCCAGAGGTAAACGTAACACAACGTTGCTTATTTTAATCGACTGACGGAACAAAATACAGATTTATCAACTGATATTTAGTGAATATGTAAATCAATACACTAGCTTGATGTATTTTTTATAGTCACCTAAATAGTTCCGCGTGCGTTTTATGACTAGAATAATATATGCCATTGTCCAAGATTACAAATATGGAGAATTTGCGTAGGAGTCCCAAAGTGGACATAAGAACTTAATAGACGCTGTCTATATGTTTATTTAAATGCACGAAACACAAGACTTTATTCAATTTACACTTAGGTGACAATAAATTTTGACGCTTCTTCGATTAAATACTAATTCTAGGATGTGAAAAAACAAGTGACCACCACAAAAAGAACAAAGAACGAGAGTGAAGAAACATTTTATACCGTAAATACATAATAACTGATACTTTTAGAATGATATCACTATTTATTCTAAATTTATTAAGGAGCTACGTCGAATTAGGTGAACTTCTGACTACTCCGCAAGGATTGATGGTCGTGAACGCGTTTGTGTTTTGTTTTTATTTATCTTTGTATATGAAGGATGACTGAGACAAAACTATGTGTTTTGACTACCCGAAAGTAAGCATAATTATGGGATAATAATAGTATTAAAAGAGAAAAATAAAATTCACCGAATTTAAAGCAAAAAAATATGCTATAGTTTTGATATTTTAGGCCTAAGAGTAGGTAGGTAATAATACACCCCACGAATAAATATGTATTATAATTAGATCCAAATTTATCACAATAAAAAACTTAGTAGGTAGGTATATGGAACAGGCTATGAATAATTCAAACCAAGTTGACATTATTTATAATGACAAGAGATGTGCCTAACAATAAAATAAATTCAGCTTCGACATTTTGCTATAAGGCTATAGGAATATGTTAGGAATTGTTAATGAGAAGTTTACATATAATGTAGTACTTGAAAAGATAATATGTTAATCAAGACAAATAATCAAATGTCTTGTCTACTATTCTAGCAGGGGTATAAAGCATTTTATGATATGACATTGGAGCAAATAATATAACGATTAACCATCGCTTAAACATAATAACTAACAATAACCTAAGATAATAACCAACATTACTCCTAAATCTATATGATATCTCATTATACCTACACATTGACACATAGTATACTTACAAAAAATTTTTCTACACTTTTTAATCGCCTCATCATAAGAGATACTAAGAAGAAGTCCAGCTGTTTTTCTCATTAACCCCCATAACACGCATCACTATGTATTCTTATACAATTAATTAGTACCAGTTATATGTTTAGGCAATGCTACATGCCACCCACAAAGCTTTCATCATTCCTCATTTAGAAGCAATCCCACGTAACAATGCGTTTCCCGAAATAGAAAGGTATTTGGATGGCAACCAGGTGTTTTAAAATTCATCCCGAGATTCTTTTGAACATTTAAATGTTGCGTGTTGATAATGATCTGACTCTGTATGTAAAATTAAGGGATTTAAGAGATATATTTTGTATAATATCATGTTCCATCCTAGCCAGGAACGAAAATGAAATTAAGTCATGTTTCTTCACGAAATTTTGGAGATAATAATAATATTTGGGCATTATTACACCAATTAAACTAGCCCCTTGGTAAGTTCATTTGAGACTTGTGTTAAGGGTACTAGTCAACGTATATTTAAGAAATATATATGTATTATGAGATAGAGATAACTAAGATGTGAAGATTAGACGAGATATTATTAGGCGATGTTTAACTATCTACCGAGAAATGTTATTCAGAGGTTATGTTCACAAGTATAGGGAGATGTGTATGATATTATATAATGCGTCCAATATGCTAAGACAGGCAATATAGGTTAAGCTTATAGCTGATCAAAGAAGAGCGCAATAATACTATCAGTAGATCACTGAAGTATACCCACTTTAAATTTCAAGTATATTTTTATTTGAATCTCAAACACGTGCAGTAAAAAGGGTGCTTTAATTTTGAATAGTCTATGAAAAAATAGAGCGGAAGTTCTATCCTGTCAGCTGTTATGCTTTTTAGCGTCATTTCCGGTTTCTAGAAGGTGTGTGTGTGTTTTTAGGGTAGTTTTCATGACAGGGATAAATTTAAAATTGGAAATGGTACTTATATAGGGTTTTAAGAGTATGGTTCGATGATTTGAATACGCTGCGCAGTTGGATTTGATGGAAAAAAGATTACGTAGAATTTATTCTAAAACTTCTGGAGATGAGTGATATTAGAAGTAACTATTATAAGGTCACTATCTGCATGAGGTAAAAACGGGTATATGTTGTACATTTACCTTTAAACACCTTCGACGTTTAGACGTTTGAAGGTTATAAGTGACACATACTGCTAATAACACCATTTACGTAAGTCGAATATCTGTCCTACTTTTTTGAATAAAGCATCCGAGAAGCTATGAAAGTATGTCAGTTTAGTACAGATCAATACCTAACAACAAAGCATGTGGTTTTAAGCGAGCATCAACATTGTAACTAATTCTTGCAAATCATTTACAGTCAGCACATTCCTCTTTCGCAACGTGCTCAAAACACGTAAAAAGTATCGTAAGTTATAAATAATCTACTGTATATGTATAAAGACTTGGTATATTTAGACATCTAACTAAATAATCCACAATAATAAGGCTTGAATTTCTTTAGGAGTAGGTACTCAAGAATTAAATGATATCTTATGTTGTGAAGTTGTGTTAAAGAAACAACTTTTTCTCTACCTAAATCTAATGCTAAATTATATGATAATATATGATAATAGTTAAACAGCATGCGAAACGATAGGAAGTGAATTAAAACTAAATTGGATATTTGAATTTATCAAAGTTCAAAAGTTTTCCTGAATTGGTGTGGTAAAATGGATCAAACTTTTAGATTAACTATATTGCAATTGTTATTATCTTCCGGCATGACGTCACGGCCGCCATATTGATATATATCTCGACAAAATGGCGTCGGGCCTTGACTTTATTCGGATCCGGTTCTGGTACAACCATAATGGTACAAGATAATTAGTATTCTCGCAGACAGCGTAACAGCTTCAGACAGACAAATTGTGATTTGATTTCTAATAAATACGAAACCCAAGTCTTTCACGACCATTAAAAGTTCAGAGGGTCGCGTACCTATTCCCTATATAAAATTGAAGTGTCAGTAACTAGGAATGCCAGGATAGATATCCATGGAAGGATATACTGTAGGGAATAAAATTTCATGTAATATAATGTATGTTTTCTTACTTAGTTACTTATACTTTATATATTGGCTGATTCGGTACAGTATTCAATATTATAATATTATTCGATAGGGTTCGATATGCATCAAGTAGGTATTTGTTTTTTTAATACTTACGAATAAAGAAATAATTGTAGCCATACGTTGTTACGGTGTTTGTACATACCTGAAAAAACAGAAGGGTAATGTAAGTATAATTGGTTATTTAGCATGGTTTTGGACGTTATGAGTCATAGCAACCAAATGAGTACTATTTAATAGTCGTTTACCTGATAGATTCATAAGTTTTGTTTTTGTTAGGACGACTCATTGCTTATAAACTAAGGTTTATGTTGATGAATCCCGGAATGCTTAACTTCGTTAAGAAAAAATGGTACATTATTTGAAAGCAACTAAAAATCATGAAGCGGGAAAAATGTATAATATAGAGTACCCGCCACATAAGGTGGCAGTAGCCAAACTTGGAACTAAATTTGACGTTTCCGCCATTGCGTGTTATTTTGTATGAAAGGTAAATTTAGTATTACCAGCGTTGTGTTTTTTGCCCACTCTTTGTAATTTTTATGTTTGTTAAGGGTGATTATAATAAATTGATTTCTGGAGTTTCTTGTTAGTTCTTCTCCAAGCTAGGGTCTCCGCTGAACTTCTTCTTCTCAATCGTTACGCTCTTATCAGAGCGGTCGTGGTCTTCATGACGTGGCATCTTGAGCAGCCGAAATGGTTGGTGAACTAACCTCGGTAAAAATATGTAAAGACAATGCTCAGTGCCATGTTTGAAATAGTTTTTTTTACATACATACATACACATCACGCCTGATTCCCTGTAGAGGGGTAGGCAGAGATCACGGATCCCCATTTGTCCCGATCCTGACAGACCACTTTCGCTTCATTGACATTCATACATTCTCTAATACACTCTCGGCGGTTATAGGTACTCCTAACGTCACCTTTTTTTCAATATAGCGTCTATCTGACTGTTACATATATGTCTTATTAGGCCGGCCCCTACGTAACCGCCCTTCCACTTCACTCATATATATTCCTTTTGTCAATATATAGTTTTTTTAATTTGTACTTAGATCATAAAATAACTTTCAAAGAGAGCTTATGATAGGGCCTATTTTGAATAAAAATATTTTGACTTTGGTATATTAATTTGTTTTATTTGAGTTTATAGCTCTGCAACCAAAGATCGTTACAAATGAAACCTCAATAATGTATCGAGCCGTATGGCACAGTGAGTGCTAGTTTTGGCGTGTTTACTGGTAACACTGAATTACGCGACTGTGGCGACGCCTCCAACTGCCACCTTATGTGGCGGGTACTCTAATACTAATTCAAAATGGCGTCTCATAAAAAACAACAGTCAACGGAAACGAACAATTCTGCTTCACAAAGAGGTGGCCATCAAAGAAGGATGTGGTCACCTATTAAACCTCTTTGATATAAATAAAATAAGACAGAACATGTTAAAACAATGATATTTACGTTCACTTGGCCTTAGAGAGATCCGGCGCAATGGTACCGTGAAAATTAAAAATAAATTGCTTTTGCAACGTAACTATTGCCGAGACGAGTGTGTTACGTGTATTTGGTAGTTTTCCTTCACGAACAATGCATTAATCAAAATTATGGTGTCAACAACCAAATTAACCTATCACTTGACTATCAAATCTTGGTGTTGCTGTTTGTAACACTTTGTAAGAGTTAACGCGTCCGTCTTAAGAAATTCGGTTCCTAATCTTGTTCGACGTTAAACCTACCTAATACTATTTTATATATTTATTTTAACTATACCCTATGTGTGATAACTCTTATCTAAATATATATAAAATAATTATTAGAACATAAAAATGCATAATCTACATTTCAATATTCAAACTGAATGACTTTTTAGATCATAGCCTTTGTCTCTTTCAAGTACACAAGATATAAATAAATAAAAATCATATGTTATAAAAGCAAGATATTTATATCAACAACAATTATTATTCAGGTACATGAATATAAATAAATAAAAATCTTATTATACCAAGACATTAATATCAACAACAATTATTCTACGTACTTTTCGTAGTTAACGCACAAAAGAGAAAGTACACATGTACACACATTTCCACAAAGCCAAAGTAATTGGATTGTGTTGGTAACAGGAAATAATCGCCAAGTGACCAATGCTAGTCCTGAACCAAAGTGAACGTAACTAGGTTGCACTGAATGCCATTGTAATCAATCTGGGACGTAAATAATTGTATCCAGCTGCTTATAGCTTAATAAAATTTATGGGCCGCCGATATAAAGCTAAAAGGGAATGAGATAATGTCTCCAATATTCAACACTCCTAAATTGATGGAAATGTGTGTATGGATATTATATGGAATCTAGAGAGTACTGAAATGGATAGAATTACGAGTTAAAGCGATGAAGAACGAAAAAATTGAAACGAAGAGAAATGAATATGCTATTGCGCCAAAATAAGTTATTGTGTATTATGTTATTGCGCCCTATATTCATACAATTCAATTCCCCCACACTTATATTAATAAAAACAACTTGTCTATAAGTAAAATAAATCGAATTTAGACGTCTTATTACCAATTGGTACGATTCTATAACTATATAAAGAAATAAAAAACTAATTATAGTTACAAAAAGCACATTGTAACTATTATAGTTTTTAAATCTGTTCAAGGTCGGGTGAATGGATAATCTCTTTTTAACATTGCTGAAATGTACTTGACTTATTCATGTTGAATGAAATGAATGGATTACCTATTTCCCTTGCTTGGTTGCTTGGTTTTTAACAATATACATGGCTGTTTGACGTAGTCAATTGAAAGTAGAGTTATTTTAGTTCCTATGGTTTAACATTATTAGGGAAAATAACTTTAATTTATCTAGTTATGTAAAGCTAAATGTAAATTTATGGAAATACATTTTGATCTGATGCTTAGCTGGAATTGACATTAAGATAATTCATAATTGAAAGTTATTCATACTATCGATATAGTATTATATTATCTGTGCTATCGAGTTAAATTCAACATACAGCCCTTAGGTACCTCTTTAAGTTATCAGATCAATACTGGAAGCTGGTTAAACTACTATTAAGTAAGTATATTCAAGTACAAACAGCCATTTCCTATCTATGACATTGTTGCGAAATAGTTTCTCTATTTGACATTTCAGATAAAGTTGGCGCCAACAACCAAGGAGTTCGAACCCCGTTAACAAAACTATTTGGTTCACCTGGCTGAAAAAAGTATTGTGTTTTTATTACGGTACAAATACCAATAAACTATAGGTACTATGTTTCTACAGTATAAATACTGTTCGAACTAGCATTTTTGACTCGTTTAACCAGCTCTAACCAGAATAATCGATTTCAACGCATAATACGAAAGAGGTTGTTCACTTTTATTTCTACCGTTATAAAACACAAAATCCATTGTATTTTACACAAAAACACTGTTTACAGTTGAAACGATGATGACATCCGTCGTGTGGTTGCATTCTTCGATTTTGTATTCGATTTTTATGTTGTACTTATAATACCTACCTAACATATTATTTAAATACCTACATAGGTAATTGTTATTCGTACATATACATATATTGTGGACACTATTAAATCAATTGAACTAGAAACATGTTTAAAATTAAGGGTACTTTTCAACGTATACTTAAAAATTATATACTTATTATACATAGATTCACGTCCTTTAATCCCTTTCGAGGTGGACAGCACCTTGGAGATGTAATATTTCCAAGGTCACTTTTTAGCATGAATATTGCGATGTCGTTATTATAACATTTTTATTCTACTCTACATAAAAATATTATTATAGAGAATGTTATTCTAGAATATTATTCTACTAGGCATGTAAAATATAATGCTACTACTATCTCTAGATGTAATTATAAAATCAATGCATTGCCTGAATAAGTTCATATGATCTTATCCAAGCTTACTATAGCTTTTTCATCAAGTTAGGACTTAAGAGTAATTTAATATCAGAAAGTTTTCATTAAAGATTAATGTTTATTAATAATAAAAACGTTTATTTTACAACTACAAGACACACACGAAGACATAATACAACTTATATAACACAAATTTTAATAAAAACACATATTAAATACTTCTTGTGTGTGAAAAAAAAGTTTCTGTCTTCAGCATGTGTAAATAATAATAAAAATAAATTTCATTATAAATGATTGATTTGATAGAATATATAGGCTGAAACCTTAATATCTTGTACTTTTCTACCCAGAGCATAAAACCTTTTTACTACTGAGTTACACAGAACAAAACAAATCACAGACTATTCGAGTGAGTTTAACCATGAATTCGTCATTGCACTACAATCATTGACAGCAAGCAGTTTTTTCACCTCCTTTGAGGTCGTTCAACCGACCAGCTTAGTAAGAACCGTATTGCCTTAAAAATTGTATGTAACTAGAGTTCAAATATAACTGGTTCGCGTGACCTACCTTTTCGTATAGATTTCTTAGTGCCAGTCATAACGATTTTGGTTTATTGAGGAAATATTGGTATGGGATATAAAGTTTAAGTTTATCTGTGAATGCACTTAAATTATTTATGTGTATGTCTATTTATGTTGTCTAAGTCTCTTATAGTACTGGGATAGTGGTAAACTATTATTTCTTCTATAGATTTGTTTTTATGTGTTCAAGTTAAGTGCAATGTAACTAATAAACCAAAATTTACGACTTTCTACCTTTCTTCATTCTAATAATGTTTTCATAACCTTACGTTTATCCAGATTCATACACATCACGTACGTAATTCTTAAGCAGATGAAAAAAAATCTTAGTGAATGAATGTTACCCACTTTTAATTTACAAATCTAGCTCCTTATAAATATTTTAATACATTATATACAACTAGACTCTTAAAACATGAAAAATACAAGCTGAATACATATATACCTGTCTCAAAGCCATAAGCAGATGGTAAAATAAAAAAACCGTTCTGCGTAACCATGGTAACCGCATATTACGTGCCATATGTCTATACGGCGACATGCACTGTTGAATACACCACTAATTTGAGCTTTATTACCAAGGTATAAGGTTGGTATTTCGTTGTTCATTGTTAGTCTAATTAGTTTAAAGTTAACAGTTTTTGCGAAACTGTTAATTTTGAAAACCTGTAAGTAACTTTACTGATTATTAAGTTGCGTAGACTATGACTATAGTTTATTCCGCTTTACCTATAACCGCCGAGTGTGTATGAGTGTCAATAAAGCGAAAGTGGTCTGTCAGGATCGGGACAAATGGGATCCGTGATCGCTGCCTGCCCCTCTACAGGGAATCAGGCTTGATGTGTATGTATGTAGCTACAATGTGCATTGTTTAAAGTTAGATATTGGTTCAATATTATGTAAATAAAAAAGCAAAATATACATTCATTGTAATATACACCTACAAAATATCAATACACTCAAAAATACAACATTTATCAAACATGTGTATTATTTTCGTATACACGCGTTAACCCTTGCGGTGTAGTCAGAGGTTCAGGAGTCCATCTCCACAATTGCCAAGGTAGTAATTCTATGGCCACCTCGAACCAGAATTGACCAGATAGTCAGTATTCAATGTGACAGGTGGTAAGCCATGTCACCATTTACAAGCACTAACTATTACCTGTTCGGGGTATACTTAGGTTTCCTCACGATGTTTTTCCTCACAGTAGTATTCGACGCATTTCGTAAATGGATTTTTATTTTAATACAGCTACAATATACAGGGTGGCGCATTCAAAACGGTCAGTATGGGAAAGTCTGAAACTATAAGAGATACGAAGATTTGTTCTTAGGAACCATGTCACCGATTTCGATAAAAATAAAAACTGCATTCATACTTTCTTTGAAAAAACGACTGTATCCAGTACGGGAATCGAACCTGGTTAATTTAAAAAAAATATTTGGCCCTTTTCACTTTTTCTTTTTAAATATCGATTGTGTAGGTCTTAAGTTGTAAATGTCTCTATGAAACATGGTGTCGAAAATGAATAAAATGCATTGTTTTGGCATACTTTAGTTTATCATAGTAGGTTTTCTAAGTGACCACCGTTGTTTTCAATACAATATTCAACAGGTTTAGGTAACGATCTTACTATTGATTTTTGTATTTTCATGTGGTGAATTTGCGTTATAATTGACATTATTGCTACTTTTAGGTCTTTAATAGCTTGTTTTGTAAAATTCATCCTTAACGTAATCCCACAAGAAATTTTCTAATATGGTTTAACACGTCACTTTAAGTGGACTTTTCAATAGATTGTTAGTTTTTGATTACTGTAGATAACAAAACCTCCTTAAATGATTAATGCAATGCTAATGCCACATGATATGGTGTATGTAACAAGTAGGGAAGTACAAAACTACAAACAGCCATAGAGACAATTTTACATCTCTGTTGAATATTGTTACGGAGTATGTAAACTACTAAGATAAACTAAAGTATGCCAAAAACAATGCATTTTATTCATTTTCGACACCACGTTTCATAGAGACATTTACAACTTGAGACCTACACAATCGATATTTAAAAAGAAAAAGTGAAAAAAGCCAAATTATTTTTTCAAAGCAACCGGGTTCGATTCCCGTACTGGATACAGTTGTTTTTTCAAAGAAAGTATGAATGCAGTTTTTATTTTTATCGAAATCGGTGACATGGTTCCTAAGAACAAATCTTCGTATCTCTTATAGTTTCAGACTTTCCCATACTGACCGTTTTGAATGCGCCACCCTGTATACTATCACTAGTGACCGGCTCCGGCTTCGCACGGGTATAAAATATATAGCCTTTTCCACTATTTAATGCCTGTTATAATACATATAAACCTTCCTCTTGAATCACTCTATCTATTAAAAAAACCGCATCAAAATCCGTTACGTAGTTTTAAAGATTTAAGCATACAAAGGGACATAGGGACAAAGAAAGCGACTTTGTTTTATACTATGTAGTGATTTACATAGGCTTCTATCCGAAATCCGTATCAATTGTGTGTCGAGAGGCCATTATAATCCAGTGGAAACCTTCGCTTAATCTAACCGTTGCCCAATGCCCACAGTCCAATCTTACACAATTAAACTTAATTTTCTATTGATTGCCACACTATTCGACTGATGTTTGCTAATGGCATGACTACTAACAGTTTTAAATAGAGAAGCATCGTGTTACGAGACGTTAAAAGAATACTAACTAGCTGCTAGTTGTAGGCGACAAAGGGACTAGAGGTATATGGGATCCATTGGAGATCCTTCTCAAGGCGTGTATTTAATGTGAAGAACAGAAGAGCATGTATGAGAAGGTTAACGGTGTGAGTGAAGCAGGAGATTTGTGAGGATCCTTCCAGGTGGCTTACGTCTCTGGCTATCCCGTTGGAGACGTAGAGCTTGGATATATGTATTTGTGTGTACCTATGTTAAAAGAGAATACATTTACGAAATGCGTCGAATACTAAGGTGAGGCAAAACATCGTGAGGAAACTTACCTGTTCCCAGAACAGGAATTAGTGCTTGTAAATAGCGACATGGCTTACCACCTGTCACATTGAGTACGGACTATCTGGTCAACACATGGGTTCGAGGTGGCCATAGAATTACTACCTTTGCAATTGCGGAGATGGACATCTAAACCTCTGACTACACCGCAAGGGTTAATAGTCGCGAACGCGTTTGTCTTTGTTTTTGTTTGTCTTTTGTTAAAACAGACTACTTTTATAATGTAAAGAGTTTAAGAACTAACACGATCTTTTTCTGTGTAATCCTATGAATAGTGACTTAACGCGTAATAGTCTTAGAAAATTGGATTATCGCTCGTGGCACTTATGCAAGTTATGTCATATTAATCTTTAAAGTGGATCTGGTATATACATAAGACAACAATGTATATATAAGAGGATGCTTTCATATTTCGGGTTTATTCAATAAACCTAAGCATTTTGTGGGAACACGGATAATTAGACAATGGTGATCATATTTTCTATCATACTGAAAAATGTAAGGTTTTTTGCAAAACACAAGTTCGTTTAGCAGATCGGACTAATAGTTAATAAGTTACCTATCAACAGAAATCTAAGTAGGTAAGGTTAGTGTATAATAAACAACGCACGAGTCAAGACTAATCTACCTGTAAAATGTACATCACAATCACATTTCACACTTACGCCTCACCCCCGAAACACTAACACGTATTTCTCCGAAAGTCACCATACACACACGCACATTATAAGTAACCTTGGCAGTTTAGACCACTTCGTCCTAGTTGGTTCGTTATTTAGAGTGCTCTATTAACTTTCCCTAACGACCTGCCGCCCTCTAGCGACAATTAATTTCTTCGAATGAACTTTTGTTATAACATTTTCGGTCGTTATTTTACCTAGTAATGGGATGTCTAACCTCGTGGTTGGTTATTGATCAAGAGTATGTCTTGTTTGTTCAAGTAATGGTAAAAGTATAGAAAGAAAAGAAGAAAAATATGTATGCACTGTTTATATACATTTTAACATAACACTTTTATATACACACTTTGACTCAACAACAATATTAAGGAGTAGGCACTTGATGCAGTGTATATAGATCAAGAATGTTTAGGTTTAAATATCAAACACAGAAATTTAGATCACTTTTTGAAGATACAGGTTAGGTTAGGTTCAATTTAATGTGTCTAAGACATCCGTTTATATTAGTAAACCTAGTTTACTATATGACTGTATTTTAACTATTTACCTTAGCTTTCTTAGAATAATATATAATAATAAAACAAAAGAATAAGTAGACATTATTCATTTGTTCAAACACTTCTTCAAATTTTATATAAAAAGTGACAAACTACTTCTTTGTTATTCTATCTATCTCAATGTTTGTATGTATGTCTTCTTCTTTGTTATTTATATTCCATACACACCTTCTCACATTTCTACCTACCCCTTTCGAATATATCAGACTTAGTGTACAGCTAGTCATCACGCAAAAGCACAATCAGATAAACGTAGCGTCCGACGCATATCTCGAGATAAGACAATGTTATCGCAGATTAAACAGTCGAGTGCACTCAACTATTATGTTTTTGGTCAATTTCGTTACTTTTTTTGCTCTTACTTACAGTCTATTTTAACTTCACTTCGGCATTTCGTACGAAGTGACAAAAGAACTAAGAATTCATGGAATCTTTTAGGCGATGGACTAGTAATTATAACCATTGTTCCATGCTATCACAACCCTAGTATGAATGCTAAAAGTGACCTAGCAGATTTTATAGTGTCTCCTAAATTGCTAACTTGTCTATCTAAATAATAATAATAATAACTTTTATTCACAAAAACATATTAACATACACATACAGGAAATTACAAAAAAAAGGAAGAGAAAAAGATCTCTAAAGTTTGTACATTTTATCTCCATACTCATAAATCCCTAAACTAATATACATAAACAAGGAGACATTCGTCTTAAAGCGTGTATGTAGCGTGAAGAACGGAAGCGTATGCATGAAAAGTGGAAAAGGATGTGAGTCAAAAGGGATTTAACCCCATTCAAAGTACGCTCTGTATCCTCTGCCGTATCCTATTAAGAAAGTTGTGGCGTGAATATATTATAATACACCATAATTTGCGGTCACCTTTCTCATAAATATCGTAGTTATGATTCCATAAAAATGGAGTATTGGTAAAGGTTGTTAACTTATCGCCTTATCGATTCCATTAACCCCTGGTACCTTAATCACTTGTTATCGGGCTTTTTATGCCCCGTGCTAGTCTGGGACTTAAAGAGAATTGTACTAGTTGCGTTATGTCCTCGCAAAACTAAAGAAATAAACTTTAATATGACTAAAAGAAAAAACAAAATCTATAGTCACCCTGTCATCAATATTTCTCGTAAATGACATCATAATGTAACTAATATAAATAAATATAGAGATATTTGTCTTCAAGATTCTATCCATTCTGAAACGGATACAAAACCGTGACGATATGTCTGTAAGAGTGCAATCGATAATACTAGCTATTAATATTATCGCAGTCGTATTCGATTCACCCTGCACTAGGCACGTGTACATTCAAGGAAACCGATCAATAAGTTACTACTAACGAAATCGATTCGTTACGAGATATACCTACTGAATACCTATGTATGTCTATAATAAGTTTAATGAATTTATATGTACATTTTCGTAATAAAAATACATTAACGAAATGCGTTGAATACTACGGTTAAATAAAGCATCGTGAGGAAACGTACCTGTTCCCCGAATAGTTAGTGCTTGTAATTGGTGACATGGCTTGCCACCTGTCACATTGAGTACTGACTATCTGGTTAACACGTGGGTTTGAGGTGACCATAGAATTACTATCTTCGCAATTGCGGAGATAGACAGCTGAACCTCTGACTACCCAGCAAGGGTTAATGGTCGTGAATGCGTTTGTCTTTACTGTACAATTTTTACTTAGGTCTGTAACGAAATTAGCCTAAGTGTAAACCAAAAAAGATTGTATTCTGTGACACATAAATATTATTTCTTTCTAACTCGATAAGTTGCTAACATAACAAATAAACAAGAATAAAAGATGGTTACTTTCTGTTCAAGTCCCTAGTAGCATAAATTTAAGTTATTTTATTTACCTAATTAATAATTTTATATAAAAACAAAATAAACTTTGCTTAAGTACATTTATAGATCTTATACATATACCACCTTTAATTCCGCACTCAATATAACCTAACAAAAACCGAGTTTTTGTTCATACCGTAATTACTTGAGTAGTTGCTAGCTCTTCGCTAAACCCTGATGGAAATCTTGGGCTGTGGAGGTCAGAGAACGCCCCAAGGTTTTTGCTACGTGAAGTTTTTTGGTTAACGTGCTTTATGAGAAGGAAACTTTGTTTTAAAATTCAGTGATTACTTTGAAATTTTTTATACTTTTTGTAACATGTTAAATATTTGTATTTTTACAGTAGCTTTACAATTTGTATACACGTTAATTTTAAGTATTGCGCATGAAATTAATATTTAACTTACTGTAGCTTGTATATACAAGTTAACTCTTTCGGAGCCAACGACACGCCTCGCGTGTCCATTAAAATTCTACTCGCCACGCCGCGGACACGCCTCGCGTGTCCATAAGTTTTCGATTATATCTCGAAAAGTACATGAAAAAATTTAATAAGAGTTTGTGTACATGGTATTTACCACACGAATAACCATATATTCACGTGGTTCTTCTTTGAAAGAAGTTTTGTTTATACTAAAAACGAATACCTTGTGGGATGCCAAGAACACGCGACGCGTGTCCACTTTGAGTATGCGACCAGAGGTTCTAAAAGTTTGTTTAACTTTCCATCAAACTCACTACGTTAGCTTGTTTATTATAATATTAGTACTTACACAATAATATGTTTCTGAGTGATTTTAGTCGATAGATGAGTAAATAATTTATATACTATACAAACAAAAAAAATATTATAAATATTAATAATATATAAGTAAGTTTGAGAATCACATCATATTTAATTTACCTATTTACCTAAATATCCATATTCCGCCATAGTTCCTGGTTTAAAATCACTATACTGTTGGCACAACCTTATCTCTTTCGTTGCACAAACAGAACTAAGGAAATAAACTACCACAATGTATTATTAACGTATTTAGAAACATTAAACTTGCCGTAGAGCCAATGGACACGCGTGGCGTGTCCATTTTTTCTTAGTCGCAGAGCCGCGGACACGCCTCGCGTGTTCATGACCGTTTGTATAGCGGCTCCGCTAGTAAGACGCTGAAAAATGGCGCGGTGTCGAATGAGTTAATTCTAAGTAATGCGCATGAAATAAATATTTATTTTTCTTATTCTTTTGACTTAAGTTTTAGTTGTTTTAGCCAAATTTTCACAAGTATTTATTTATTTAAACGGAGTTCGTAATTTATGACTGCATTTAACCTATTCTTCACCAAATACTCATTACCCAACATTAGCCACCACAGTTTACTCTGTATAAGCGTTGACTAATACCTATTTTATTATTTCCTCACAATATTTTCCTTCAAAGTGATGTTTCGCTAATTTCAAAGTGACATCTATTGACAAAAAAGACTAATGAATTCACAGATTAAAGTATGTGCAACATTATGCCGGACGCTTTGGGTTTCACTCGGTTTCCTATTTAGCTATGTGCCGTGAAATCGAATGAATCGATTATCATCAATTATCTGTTGAATCGAGTTATGTATGGTATCGATTCGAACGTACAATTATTGAGAAAAACGTACTTATACAGCTTCGTAATTATATGATGTAGTTTTATCGCGAGATATCGTGGAATTAGCATATAGATTTCAGTCCTGGTTTTCTTAGGTGTAATTGACTATAACCACCGAGTGAGTATGTGGAGGCGTACATCACTGAAGGATATCCGTAAACCACGAATCAATTTGATGTCAGAATCGCGAAAACATACTTTAATCTCTGTCTACTACTTTAATTGCAATGGGGTGTGAGTTTGTTAAAATGACATAATCTATTCGAAATTTTTTTAAGCAATCTGTCTTCAATATTAATACTACAAGCGGCCAATGAGAAATATCTTTAAGTTTCAGTCGATCACCCAAGATACCCGAAACTTTGAGTAGTCTTTGAACTTGGTAACTGAAGTTTCTGTGTACTCCAAAATTTACAAAAGAAGTCACTCAAGTTAAGTCGAAGAGCAGTTACGTAGGGGTTGGCCTAATCAGACATATAACAGTCAGATAGATGCCATTTTGAAAAAGTGTGACGTTAGAAATACCTATAACCGCCGAGTGTGTATGAGTGTTATTGAAGCAAAAGTTGTTTGTCAGTTGTCTCTGCCTACCCTTTTACAGCAAAAAAGGGCGTTATGTATACGTATGCCACTCAATCTTCTGTCTACACCTTAATGTATAAACACAAGACAAATACATAATTACAATACTCGTATATGTATGTATGTACTATTTGTCAATGCCTGACCTTGTTACATAAAATGGCCGTCATAACAAAATGGGCGAGTCTAAAAAATCAATATACAGCTATAGCCATAACGTGTGTATGGTGACTCATAGCTACCTTTCACTACTTGATGGATGTGTTTGTCAATGTCGAGGTACTTAAATCGATGTCTGAACAGGGTAAAATAAATCATAATAAGTATATACAAAGGAGCTTAGTAATATTTGACATACAAGTGTCATATTTTTCAATATATCACTCAAATAGATGATATAATAAAAAGAGGGACCTAAACTATAATTGCCGAGTGTACATGTGGAGGTATATGCAAGTTGTGTGTATATTACATTGACCTATATTCCTTAGACACTTGTTACTATGCCTACTATAATGTGAAAAGATTTTCATTTTACTTCAGTACCAGTGACTAACTTAACTATAGAAAAATATTCGAACCAAAGATCATAAACTTAACTATAGCAATTATACATATGTATGTATATTCACGCTTCTATATCTCATTAGGATAGGCAGAAATATTCATTACAACCATAAAAGATAGTGAAAAACTTTTACTTATTTCCAATATAATATCCTTAATAATTATAACTCTAGTTCTCTATAGATGATTACTTTAACTATAGTTAAAAAGAGAATTATGTGTGCCATAAACTCGCTACCCTAAATACGTTGGTTCCGGCCCTCTAACCACCCTATACGGAAATGAACCGTTACGCTAAAAGCTTCAAAGGCATGGCCAGAGGTAAAGGAAGCTCACGACTATGTAAGTGTATTGATCTCACAATAAAGGTTGATTCTACTATTTACTTTAATGGGTAAATATATAGATAATATAATGTTAAGTAGAGTCATATTGAAAAAGAGTGTCGTTAGAAGTATCTATAACGGCCGAGTGTGTATGAGGAGGTGAATAAGTGTCAATGAGTGTTTTGTCAGGATCGGGGCAGATGGCAAAACTTTGATCTCTACCTACCTCTCTATAGGGAATCGGGCGTGATGTGTATGTATGTAATATTCAATACAGCCCGAATGAAATATAAGGACGTGCATAATATGTATGGTGGACTACTGTATAATCTGTGAGGAATTACTTAAGCAAAAGCGTATGCCTTTAAATAATTTAACTAATATATCCCTAGATACCACGTCAAATAATGCGCACATGAATGTTTTTTTGTTATGATTGACAAATTATATTGACGTGTAACAACGGAAATTTAATAATGAAAATAATAACAAACAGATGTTATGCGGAAGTGAACTAAACAAAAAATATAGCATCTCTCCGTCATTTCTTACGATACATATACGATATGATTTGCTTGTAAATGGTGACATGGCTTACCACCCGTCACATTGAGTACTGAATATCTGGTCAACACGTGGGTTAAGGTGGCCATAGAATTACTACCTTCGCAATGGCGGAGATGGAAATCTGAACCACTGACTATTCCGCAAGGTTTAAGGTTAGGTTAATGCGTTTTGTTGCTTTTTTTGTGCTAGACTGAGCGTTATTCTTTTTTGAGTCTTGAAGGTTGACCTTAGTCGCTACACTACGAAACTCTTTAGCTGTTAAAAACCCAGATTTAACCAGCAGAGTACCTATAACCGCCGAATGATGAGTGGCAATGAAGCGAAAGTGGAATTTTCAGCATTGAGTAAGATGGGGATCCCTGATCTCTGCCTACCACTCTACAGGGAAATGCGTGTGATGTGTATGTATGTTTGTATTTTCACCAGATTGCCAGTAACGTGATAGGTGGTAAAATCACCACCATCATTCGTAATTTTCAGGAACTTTCGAGAAAGCTGGTAAATTATTTGCCATATTATCATCATTCGTCATTTTCAATAACTGACTGTTGCCTATATGTAATGAGATTTAAGATATCTTTTTACCTAAGGTTGACTTTACAATGCGTAAACATTTGTTATAGTGAATAGTTTTCTTATCAACAAGAGTCTCAATGGAGACATTATCAATTTACTCTGCAAATGATAAGTTGGTTTTCTTAGAATGATTTTACTCGGGAATACCTGAACTGTACTGAATTTACTACATTCTTTACTTAAACTATCAATATCTAGCTAAGTTAAAGAAATGAAAAGTAAAAGTTATAATTAACATTAAATAATTCCTATTTAATAAATTAAGTAGAGATAAAGTCTCTTCAGATACAAATATTAATGTTTCTTTCTTTCGTTATACTGTTTTTTGTTTTATAAAGTTGTCTTCGTGTCCCAAATATTTATTATTTTTTATTTCTTTCATTTGGTCTTAAATTAAACGTTTATTTCTTACCAGTCTACAATATAATTACGGTTTTGAATTGCAATTTCTTGTTATTTAATTTTTACTCCTTTTAAATATTAAATCCCTCAATACCTATATAACAATTCCCTCCATAGTAGAATCACTCTTCCACTTAGTATGTAGGTGGAGGTGCATTATTCGGAGCCCGAGACAACGACCGGTTAGTGCACGATTGGGGTCAGGCAGACATCAGTAGCCTTAAAGCATCAGGTAAACCCTCTGGGCTCTTTGCTGAATAAGTCAAGACCACGAACCAAATATAAAGAGGACCCGGCAAAAGGTGCGGTCCCCGTTACGCGGTGCAGAGTCTAAAAATGTATAGTAAAAGAAGATACCTTTGTTTTGTCTCACAAAATGCCATGTTTTAATTGGTTGTAATATCTCCCCTCCGTCCTACGTACCTCGTTTCACCCCGCGTAATGCCACGCTAGTTTCTATACAAATAAGGCCCACTCCTCTTATTAATTACTCCGTGGTCAAGACTAAACCTTGATGTGCTAGTCTGGGACGTGATTTGAATAATAACTAGATGCGTTATATGATTGATCTTAGTATAAGTCTTCTAGAACTCTATGTTTTAAGTCTTATAAATCAATGGACGTGTTTCATGTACAAATAATATTTACTAGCTGTCTCCCTTTTCGGTAGTAGGTTGTAATATACGGGCGTAGCTTTTATTAACTTGCCCTTAAGTTTAGCATGATAATACCTACCTAGCATGATAATAATGTTAAAAATGATTGAACTATCTTTTAATATTATTTCAACTTAGAAAAGGATTAATGAACATGAGTTTAAGTATATATTTTAACTAAGTTCTAATTTTCTTCGAAATTTCGGAGATAGGCACTCAAGCCTCTGACTACTAAGAGAGTGTATACACAACTCGTGAAGCGTATGTAAAGAAAGCTTACAGCCTACCCGACCCCATAATACTCGATTATGTGAGTTAGACTTAACAAGACAATAACATTTGATCAAGCGAAGTTCTTATCAGTTATCTCAATGGAGCTCTTATCACTATTACTATCAACGCGATAACAGTCACCTAAATACCAATGTCTTTTGGGTATTTCTTAACACTGAGTAATATCATACATACATTCACGTCCTTTAATCCCTTTGGGGTAGATAGAATGTAGGACTGTGTGTGTGTATGTTACATACATGCATATATATCACGCCTGATAGTAGAGTAGGCAGAGATCACGGATCCCCATTTGTCCCGATCCTGACAGATCACTTTCGCTTCATTGACACTCATACATCTTTTCATACACACTCGGCGGTTATATGTACTCCTAACGTTACCTTTTTTCAATATAGCGTCTATCTGACTGTTATATGTCTTATTAGGCGGGCCCCTACGTAACCGCCCTTCCACTTTTGTCTGTGTTACTAAAGAGTAGTAGACAGTATTCATAGATGCCTTATTTTCTCCTGTCAATACACTTAATTTCCTCATACACACTCGGCGGTTATAAGTACTACTGACGTCACTCTTTTTCAATATATAATATCGTAAGAGTATGTACAGTCTCTGAATCTGTGTCCACTTCAAACATGATAAATAAGTTACTAAGTGACACCTACACTATACCGAATAAATATTATGAGTATAAAGTTCTGTGTACCCTAATGGGGAAGAGGTCTAAAGTCGTGTCTATCTAACCATCAAAGAGTAACAAAGATGTACAGATAACCCACTTTTGCCAATTCTTTAACGTGACTGACATTATCAAGATTGTAACCGCTAGAATAGGTATATAGAGTATATACTACCCGCAGGCATGGACAGAACCTTGGGTGTAAAAACCGGTTATGGATTTTGCCCTAGAAAGAGGAGTTGAGGAGTTTTAGAAACTTGATTGCTAGCCCATCGTTCAATGACATAAATTTCCTTCATATTTAACAATCTTGGTTAATAACAATTCTTAAGCGTCTCAGACTAGCTTGGGATTTATAATCTAGTGCTTATGTATATTTTAGTTGTTCTATACGGGATAATATCTTAATGAAACCTAACTATGCATGAGAAGATGTATGAATGTCAATGAAGCGAAAGTGGTCTGTCAGGATCGGGACAAAGGGGATCCGTGATCTCTGCTTACCCCTCTACAAGGAATCAGGCGTGATGTGTATGTATGAAACCTGACTTAGAAACCTTCTAAGAATAGTCAATGCTTGTTATATGGTATATTATCTATCTATCTATCATCTTAGGTCCTGATTGTTCTAAGAAACGTGGAATTCGGAAGACCAAAAACCATTGCAAAGCTTAACTAATGTCAAGGACTAAACCTCTGACCACCACAAAAGGGAACTCAGTCGTGATGCATTCGTATGACTATGTATGTATTTTTAGAACAAGGTTAAGTACCTCTTAGATTGATATTTTAAATGTCTACAATAGGAACATAATAGTACTTAACATTAAATGAATTTTACGAGGTCATTACAATACTTATTAATATTTCCTAAAAGATCAGTTTTAAAAATACTTAACTCTTTGTTTCCTGTTCACGTCAAAGGAGAAACATACTTTGAAGATTAAGGATGTTTTATGCTACATACAAACATACTAACATTCATATTTATTGAAACGATGGACAGAAGTAAAGGGAACATTTATCATATAGTGTAGAACAAATGCATAAAACTTTTTTGCTATTTACACGTATTAGTGTTTTGTAGGGTGACATATATTGTCCAAAATTACAAGGAATATTATTCAATATTTCCCATTAAAGGTTTTAAGGATAAATTCCAAATGTTCTAGGTACATAAGTACAAACTTATCACGTTCATTGAAGCTGGGATAGTCAAAGGCGAGAATCATCTAAATATAATAATGTTAACCTAAGAAATGTGAGAGATATTTTTATTATGTTATGACACCAAGTATGTTATCTATGGAAATTTATTTATCCAGCGAGTTTTGTGCGTATGGCGTACCTATTAAAGACGTGAACCAATAATTATAGATCTAAAACTACAAACAGCAATCAAGACAAATGAAATTACAGTATCAATAATCAACGAGTCACCTGCGCAAACAATAGACACGCAAGCTGATAAATAACTGATATTGTTTTTGTTGACGTCACGACTTTCAAGCAAACGCAAAAAACACGACCCAGAAATCCTATGACTCACCTCGACTTTTTTGGAGTACTCTTCACTGAGACGCTCCTGTTCCTTCTTCAGCTCTTCATTTTTATCCAGGAGAGCCTTTCCCAGCTCAGCTGCAAGCAGCAGGTCGGCTTCCTTCTGCTGCAGTTGGGCCCAGACGTCTGGTTCTGTGGTTGCAGCTGCCATTTCCTTGACGTACTCTTCCAGATCTTGGTAAAAGTACTCGTCAGCCAAACTCAGGTTTTTAGGGTTGATCCTAGTGCCACTTCGACTTCTACTGCGCCGTTTGACTACCCTTTGTGGCTTGATGTCACCGTTACCCACGAATTCTGCTCCGTCCTCTATAAACTCTGGTGGTTTGATGTTCTCTGCGTTCTTCTTGCTGATAATGTAACTACTTCTATTGTCGTCAATGTATTCAGCTGCCATTTATTAGAGTTAACTCTCGATTTTGGTGTACTGGGTTCGCTTGAAGAATCTCTCGAACGCTTGCTGCAGTTTGGAAGAGTTTGGTAACTTTACGTTTTTCACTATGTTCTTCCGGAATTCGAAATCCGTTTTCAAAGCCATGGTTGAGAGTATCACTGCCACATCACTAGAGGTATTTACTCAACACTTTATTTGCACTAACACTTGTTTTGTTGCTGATATTCTATTCTACGTTTGCTGCGACGTTGTTGCCGCGATGACCGACCGAGCACAACAAACCGTGGCGTGACTATCCCACCACAGCCTGTGCAGGTAGCGACGGTAATGGCATAGAGTAGGCGATTCACAGATGGGACTGTGAGGTAGAGTTGAGGTTCGAATTTGTAGAGTATGTGGAGATGGAATATTGGTGTTGTTATTTTATGAATTATAATTAAAGTGTTTGTATTAACCTAAAAAAGGTAAATAACAACCAATATAATTAAAAGTATTTTATATACCAATAAATCATTATGAAACATTACTTCAAACCGAACATTAAAATTTGGAACAATACTGATTTGTTACTTTAATAAATTGTTTTTATTAATGTGTTTATCCTAGAGCTGTCATTGTTTATTAAAATATGAAATAATAATTTGGTTTATAAACATAATTAGTGACATTGTTGCGCATAAATGTTATATTGAATTATTACATTTAAATGCATAATTAGTAATATAGAATAAAATTACCTAATAACTTTGATAAAAACAACAAATTATTAAATTACAAAATGTTCAACAAAGAACTTTAATGATCATTAGACCCGAGTAATCATCATAAACGAAACATTTAATAACATCTCTATAGTATATACAACGAAAAATTATTAAAATATGTAATAATAACTTATTTCCCAATAAAACTACAAGAAATTACAATAGACTTCTAATATTAAGAAGAGTACGTGTCACAAAAATAAATACGAAACTAAAACCAATCTTTACATAGAGCCTCTGAGAGGCAAATTCGTCAATCCTATCTGAAAACCCTTACACACAAGTCCACGTGCTAAAACGAAACGCCGATACAAAAATGCTACGCGTATGAAAGAGAAAGCTATATATATTACTGTCAAGGTATCAGCAAAGAGATTGCACAGAATTAGGAAATACTCTTTTTAACGCTATTGTTAATTTACTCGGTACTTACTCGGAAGTTGGGTTTCAAGTTAACAATGAAATTAAATGCTAGATAAATCTAACATGCAGTTGGTACTATTGTTTAGGTGCATTGTTGTAAGTAAGGATATAGGTATGTGTAATTCTTCATCTTAGTTTGAATAGGTAACTGCTGGATTCTTAACTTAGTATAAATAGTTACTGGTAGGTTTATTTGGCAAAATTTTATAAATGAGTGTCAATGACGCGAAAATGGTCCGTCAGAATCGGGACAAATTGGGATCCGTAATCTCTGCCTACCTCTACAGGGAATCAGGCGTGATGTGTATGTATGTATGTTCATAAGAAGACAAAGAAACTATATTTGTGTCACATTTGTAAATAGGGAGTACAAATGGGCTGCCTCTTCTGGCGTACTATAATAGTAATTCGATTAATACATAAAATAGGGCCTCAGTTTAGATTTTTTAAATAATAATTTATATTTTATTTTATACAACAAACTACCTAAGAGGGTTAAATATATTTGTTCAGTATACATATACATACTCTATGTTAACAAAATTTATTTATATATTTGTTGAATAAAAAAATCGATATCACTCCTTTTTATTCATTGTTTTTTTCATATCTTTAATTTTATCTTCATTCAAGATAATCGCAAAAGTGACACTTATAGATATGCGGGTTTCGACCAATACCAATTTTTCTTTAATTAACACAGAATAATGCAATACTATACTCTATTATGTGCATGTTTGGAAGGTTAATGGGTGTGAGTGAAGCAAGAGAGATTTATCGGAATCGATCGAGGTGGCCATATATAGTCTCTGCCTATCCCCTTAGGGACGTAGAGGTGTGATTATATATATGTACTCTCGGAGATATAATATTTCTTAGGTCTCGTTTCAGCTTGAATATTGGAATTACGATGTCATAATGGAACATTGGTGACAGGATGCTATCCCATCGCCCAATGGATCCCATTTACCTCAGCTAGCTTTTTACATCCCAGACTAGCACAGAACCAAAGACTTAGATAATTATGATTAGTTTAAAGGTGACGTTAGGAGTACCTATAACCGCCGAGTGTGTATGTGAAGAAGTATGAGTGTCAATGAAGCGAAAGCGGTCTGTTAGGATCGGGACAAATGAGGATCCGTGATCTCTGCCTACCCCTCTACAGGGAATCAGACGTGATGTGTATGTATGTTAATTTTATTACAAGATGATTAATGAAATTTTTATTGTCAGTAATAAACATGTAAAATATTAACAAAGTCAAAATAAATAAAAAGTTTAAGGTACATGTCATAATACAATATTTTTTAAGAGAGTGTACACAAGCCTTTATATTAAATATTTTCACGACCTTCAACCGGTAAGGGACTGGCAGTCGTTATAGAATTATGAAACAATTCTATTAAGTTCAACTAATTAAAGTAGATAATAGAGTGTGGCCATGAAATGATTGCTTTGTGATATTTATTTAAACTTACGTCCTTTTATCCCTTTTGGTGTGAACAGAAATACGAAGACATAGAGATATGTTGAGTTTTTATAGAAATCGAGTAATTGATGGTTTTAGAGGTTACTCATACTAGATTTATAATAATATTTATGACTCTAATACACCAATTGAACTAGCCTCTTGGTAAGTTTATTTAAGACTTGTGTTAAGGGTACTAGCCAATTTATATTATAGAAATATATACTTATTTTATATATAGATAAATACCTATTATATGTATAATCAACAATTAGACTGGAAAGCAGAAGGATAGTGTTGTTCTTAAATCTACGTGCACCGGGAATCGAACCTGGGAGCTCACGATTAGCATTCAGGTGGTTAACCAATCGCGGCACGGAGGTCGTCATATAGTCCATGATCATATTCTTTATTCAATAGGCATAGCTAATAGTCAGCGCCTGGACAGTGACTTGACTTTTGCCTATTACGATGTGGACTAGCTATCTGCTTATTTCTATATACTAATATACTTACATCGCGAGCTTCTATTTACACCAAAAAGGATAATAGACTTAATGTATTATGGTACGTGCCATTGTTGATTTGGTAACCATGGTAACAAACTATTTTATTTAGTATTGATCGAACTTAAATTTGTGTTATAAGAATTATATACAAAGAAATAAGTGTTATTAAGAGATAATTACTGCAGTAAGTATGTTTAAGAAGTTTGTATTTTTTGGCAGACGTAGTAGTTAGCTTAAAAAGCAACGGTGACATTAGGTACTGATTAATTAATATCTATAATTAATCAATCAATCAGCCTATGTCAGTCCACTGCTGGACGTAGGCCTCCCCAAGGTTACGCCACAAAACACGATCACTCGTGGCCCTCAGCCAACCACTACCAGCGACCTTTTTCAGGTCATCAGTCCATCTAGCAGGGGGGCGTCCTACACTACGTTTATCTACTCGTATAATGGATTGGACTTATCCTTACATAATCTCCGAAAATTCGTATAACTATACATCGATGGTTTAGTGCACACTTGTGATATTATGTAAGTTTTCACAATTGGCCTTAGTACAAACAATCATTTGTTATAACCTAAATATTATGGTACACAAATGAGGTAAATGTACAGCATATCAATAAAGACATACTCAAAGGTAAATGTGCAAAGTGAACTAAATATAAAAGATTTATACACAAATGATTTTTTGTACTAAAGCCAATTTCACAGCAAAACTAACTACTACTGACTAAATTACATACCCCAAGTGTGCAATAATCCATCGACATATACTCTACCTACACTGCTTGGATTAAAAGGTCTGAATCTTAAACATCCATTTCAGGATCAAAATGGCGGCTCCAGAACCTTCAGCCGAAGACCAGGAGATGGAGAAGATTGCTGAAGATGAACTGGCTAAGCTACAGAGACAGGTAGGTATTAATCATGAGCTAGTCTGTGACGTTATTCCCGGTGGAGGCAGAGTTTAGAACTACGCTTTTCTTCTGCTATACCCTCTGGTTTTGATTATGCTGTATATGTATTTATCTGTCTATAGAAAGTTGTTTTTTTAAATATGCGTAAGGTAACGCTAATTTATTTGGGAGAAATTAAAAATAACATAAAAAATATAATTAAACGTACAACAAAGGTTAGGATTGGTTTGGGACTGTATGATTTTGGTGTCCAATTGAATATTGTTAGTAGAAAATAATTACTACTCATTTTTGATCAAATTAAAACATGCGTGTAGAACATGTATGAGAAGATTAATGGATGTGAGTAAATCAATAGAGATTTGTCACAATCTATTCCAGGTGGCGATCGATAGTCTCTGCCTATCCCGTTGGGGACGCAGGACATAAATGTATATATTTATTTCCAGTTCCGCATAATGGAGATCGACCGGGCATCAGTGCTGAGCAGCGCGCAGCCGACCCTCAGGATGCAGAAGAACCTCATCAGCATCCTCAGCAAGGACCTGGAGAAGGTCGTCATGGAGCTCAAGGTTGGTGGGGATGGCTAGTAAAGTCCTAGGGATGGGCAGAACCTTGGGCTTTAGAGCTTTTTAGTTAGCTTTGGTACATAACTTAGAGATAAAGTAGATTAATTAACTATAAATTTTGTGAAATAATTTCGAATTCACTAGGATCTTAAAGCCTCTAAATAACAAGCAGAAGTGAGCACATAAAAAGGGAATATAATACATATTTTGGTATTTAATCAAACAAAGATTGATGCCATTTAGGGATATTGGTAATAATAGCTAGATATTCACCCATCAAATCGTAAAAAACAGTAATCTCAAGTAACCTATCGAGAATTTTGCTGCTACATTGATTTAAATTTTTAGACCAGTTATATAATCAATCTATCACTTGCAGCTAAGAAAAAGCGCATCCAACGTCATGGAAAGTTGTAAAGTGAGAGACGAACTAGTACGCCTGATAAAACAGTACGAGCAATATTCTACAGAGGTGAACAAACATAAACTGAACGTGAAGGAGCTAGACTTCCTTATACGACAGGTGCAAAAAGAAATCAGAGGTCTCGACGTGAAAGGAGGGAAATCTGTGGAGGTATGTTATTTAATTATTTCAAAATAACTGTAAGTTTGACAAAACCAAAAGCTTCCATATAATACATACATACATATTCACGGCTCTACGTCCAAATGGGATAGGCAGAGACTATCGATCGCCACCTGGATCGTCCTGACTGACTGAAAAGTCAGTCTTGTGAATTATAGTAGTGTGCTATTTCGAGGCGTAATCAGAGATCATATTGCTTTCATGTTAGTTACAGTTACCTATAAATATCCCTATCAGAAGGTCAATAGTACCGCTTATGCACAACTCTGTTCACAATAGCATTCATACATACATACACAATCACGCCTGATTCCCTGTAGAGGGGTAGGCAGAGATCACGGATCCCCATTTTTCCCGATCCTGACAGACCACTTTCGCTTCATTGACATTCATACATTTTCTCATATACTCTCGGCGGTTATAGGAACACCTAACGTCACCTTTTCAATGTAGCGTCTATCTGACTGTTATGTCTTACGTAACCGCCCTTCCACTTCACTCATATATATTCCTTTTGTCAATCTGCTATCATTCATCAGCATAACATGTCCAAATCATCGAAGCATGCTCTTTTCAATCTTAGTCACTACATTTTCTTTCAAACCGTTCAATTAATCAATAGCATTCAGTTTACATTATTGAATCTTATCCTATTCCAGGATAAAAGTTCTTCCAACATAACCTTAATAGAGCAGCTGGATAACCGTCTGGATACAGCCATGAAGAAGTTCAACTCCATCACCAGCGAAAACCATGCCATGAGGGAAGATATAGACCGGCTGCTTCGAGAACGGTAAGGGTTGACCATGGAGTAATTAATAAGAGGAGTGGGCCTTACGCAATATTTGTATGGAAACTAGCGTAGCAACGCGGGGTGAAACGAGGTACGCGTGATGCAGGGGGGAAATTACAACCAATCAAAACGCGGCATCAGCCAATCAAATTAGGTATCTTCTTTCTACTACACATTTTTAGACTCCGCACCAATTAAAACACGCTATTTGGAATTCGCACCGCGTAACGGGAACCGCTCTTTACGCCGGGTCCTCTTTTTTTTGGGTACGTGGGGTTGACTAACTGCTGTTCCTATGATTGAATGGGTAACGTCAAGGGGAAAATGTCACGTTGTATTTCACACATGTATACATGTATACATCATGATCCAAACAGTAATCCGTGGTAATACTAATTAAGAAACCATTACTATTAAGTCTAACAGATTGAGACCACTCCATTATAACCCAAACATTAATTATGAGAGACATTAACTATCCATATTTTATTTCAAGGCAATCCTTCAACGCCATCTGGCGGTGTCAACTGAAGAAGCTGGTGGAAGGTAAAGGCCAGATTCTGGAGTTGGTTGAACAAGCCATCGCTACCTATGACCAGCGAGAGGAGTGGTGCTCCAAACTGGAAGCTCTTAAGGAGAAAACTGCGATGGAGTATCGAAAGCATTGCTTGGTAAGTAGCCAATAACTTTATGATTTCTTGCGGTTGGAGGTTCACAAATCTACATTCGTGGTTGAATAGTTATTTATGGCAACAGCGTTACCATCTCAGTAGTTACGGAGTAAATTATTGGCATATCTAACCATCTTATTTGTTACTTTGAACCGAAGAACCATCGTATTTTATTCGTATATTATATATTTTGTAGTCGTTAGATACTTATACTTTAATTACGTGGAGAAGAGACAATTTAACTGCATATGTATTCAAAATTTTGGCTACTCTATCACTCGTTAGATTCCTTACAACCTAGTATACATATGTATTTAACATCTCTTACAGCTACTAGGAAAAACACATTCACGTCCTCTAACCCTTTCGGAATGGGCAACCTTGGAGATGATAATATGTCCAAGTTCACTTTTTAGCATGAATATTCGGGTTGTGATGGAACAACAACCAACCAGTTGCTAGCCTAACAGTGCCATTGACCCCTAGTCATCCTGGGAAGAACGGCAGCTAGATTGTATTATTTTGCTTCCCAGACTAGCATGGGACTAAGAAGAAGAACTTCTAATTTCATTGAATTGCTCTCACACCCACTACAAGACTGCATTAAACACATTTCATCGTAGCTCAGTTGTCTGAGGCTTGGCTCTGTATCAGTAGGTACAGGGTTCAAATCCCGCTTGAGCATGTACCAATGGAAATGAAGTTAAATGAATTTCTATGTACATTTTCGTAATAAGAACACATTTACGAAATGCATCCAATTATACGACGAGGGAAAACATCGTGAGGAAACCTACCTGTTCGCCGAACAGGTAAAAGTTAGTTCTTGTAAAGGGCGACATGACTTACCACCTGCCACGTTGAGCACAAACTATCTGGTCAACACGTGGGTTCGAGGTATCCATAGAATTACTACCTTCGCAATTGCGGAGATGGAAACCTGAACCTCTGACTACCCCGCAAGGATTAATGGTCGTGAACGCGTTTGTCTTTTTTGTTTTTGTAAACACATGTACATTAAAATTATACGAACCCTCCAAAACTCTTTAGGAAGTCCGCGACCTCCAGCGTCAGTTGGAATTCAGCATGAAGCAGGACGAGTTCCTCAGAATCAAGGGCACGGTCAGGGTTACTGGTGCGGACTCCAGGGAGGAGGCCAAGCGGCGCCAGAAGGAAGACGAGGAGATGAGGGTCTACAACCAACATATGGGCATCCTGGAGACTTTGCAGGTAATAAACAATTATAATGGAGAGGATAAATTGCACAAACAGTTCCTAAGAAGCTTTTGTCACCTGATGCCCGAAGCGTCGAATAAAAGGTAGTCATGATATTCCGGGTTCGTTTATATAGATGGACACAACATATTTTATAATACTTCTGTTTTCCTTGCTAGTCGATTATTAATAGTAGTGTTGTAAGTTACATAAGTTTATAGATGTCTTGAATATACTTTACCGGTTTCCTGAATACAAATCTTAAATTTATTTTACAAAGGACTAGTTTGTTTAGTAGAATTAACTATATTCTTATTAACTATATTCGCAATATTAACTATGTATATCCTTGACCTTTACAGGAGTTCACTGGGCAGTCAGACGTTGAGAGAATCTGTCAGGAGTTTGAAAGAAAGGAAGAAGAGAACTACGCGCTGTTCAACTACATCAACGAGGTCAACGCTGAGCTCAAGCACTTGCACGATAACGTTCAGAAGATCAAGAATAACATTGGTAATAGCCATTGATTTAAATTTTTTTCTTGGTGTAACAAAAATTTGCATTGCAGGGAGACAGATATATTTTGACTAGGGTTTTTCGTGAACTTGTAGTCATTAAGTGTGGGTTAAGTCTCTAAGTCAATTCTGATAATAATATGACAAACCTAGTGAAATATTATTAATATCTTCCTGCTTTGCAATCTCGAAAATGATATAAAAACGAAGATTTTTTTATTAGTATCTGTGTATCTATGTCATACCAGTTAACCTATAGAGAGATATCCCGGATATACTTCTAGAGGGGTTTTTCATGTATTCATTTTATGTAAAAGCAAACATCTACATACATTTTTTTAACCTTTTGCTATTGTGAATGGAAGTGTATTTATTTACATTGAACCATACACATCATGCCCCACTCACACACGCTCAGCGTTTTATTTGTATCAAACAATAATGTGTGCATGGTAAATCATTTGTCTAATCTTTAATTTTTCTTTCCATAGAGGAAGAAAGAGCTAAGCACGAAGCCCAAAAGGAAAAGGAGAAAGAGAATATAGAAGTGCTGCAGCCTACACTCGAAGAGAAGAAGAAAATAAACGAAGAACTTCAAGCGGAATACGAAAGAAACAATGACATTCTGAATAAATTGCTAGATGAAATTTATACGTTAGCGAAGTAAGTTAACATATCACGCTTGTTTTCTGGTAGGTAGTTTTTACGTAACCCCATCATCATTTTATTTATCCGCGTTATATAATATACCTATTTATATTAATATATTTACGACTTTATTACACCAATTGAACTAGCCTCTTGGTCACAGTCACCGTATATTTAAGAAATATATACTTATTACTTAAGGATAAATACAAATATAGCATACATAGTCAACAACCAGACTGGAAAGCAGAAGAAAAGCGTAGTTCTTAACTCTGCCTCCACCGGGAATTTAACCCGGGACCTCACGATTAGCATTCAAGTGGGTAACCAATCGCGCCACGGAGGATGTCAAAACAATTTACCTACAAATAACTACTGGAAGTAATGGATTGAAAGGTGACTGACGCCTCTTTCCAACATGGGAATTAATATATTTACTTCAGGCCTATATTTATCTCACATTTTAAGCATTCATAAAACCGTTCAATATACATACATACATCATATGCGGTTATGGCATATAACCCTATAATATAACCAGCTTCTTTATCTTGTATGCTTCACCTTTCAGAGCTGCTGGCTGTGACTCAATGCCCATAATGATGCTCTTCGGCAATTCTTTGACGATCAACGTGCACAACGTCCGACTCTACATCAAGGTGTTTGAAAAAATCGCTAGCGATATGGTGGAACAGATTAAGATTGATGACGTAAGTAGAGCTATAAAGGAATCGACCAGTTTGTATGGGACTAGAAGTAAGTGTTCTTGCTTAAGTTCTTGCATGTTGTAAGAGCTGGATCAATGCTTGAGTTACTGAGTCAGTGTAGAAATATTTTTAGGTTAGTTGGTTACATTTATCGGGGATGAAATGATGTTCGTAAATATAGGTCAAAGAAATACAGAAAATAAATATATACCTATGTATATAACCATCGGAACATGCTTAGGATAAGTTGTTTCACAACTGCTAAATCTTTCGGGATAGTCAAAAATCGAATTATCATTATGAACTACTACTAAGTTTGTGATAGGCCTCTCCAAAACTATTTTTTTCCGAGACAAATCAGAGAACGACGTACACTTGACTACCATAAGGGCATGTTCAATTACGTCTACTATTACCTACACTTGAAGAAACAATATTTCCTCACATTTCCCTCACCATATAATTTCACTTCATAAACCCATGACCATCATTTCAGGTACTAATGCGTCAGCAAGAACTCAAAGATAGGACCCCGCCGTCCACCAGACGCAAACGAGGCCCCAAGAAGTCACCAAGGGTCCCTTCAGGGCAGCCGGAGCATGGCCTCAAGAGTGTCCCTTGAGATACTTTTTTTTTCTTTTTTATTAAGCCATTCACCACTAAGGTCATATCGGCTCAAGTACAAACACTGATGCCATAGCGTTTGCACTTGTTATTCAGTCGCAATGGTTACACCTACGCCGCTTCAACCGAAGAAAATCGAAGTCGAAGCTGCAATTCTACTTTTCCTTATTCTTCAGTTCGTTCCAGTTGAGGATCCACATATAATCCCAAACCAAACATATTTAGCCAGTTTGGCATCTTAATTGACTAAATAATCAGCCGAAAATAATTATTTGTATTTTCAACTTTCACTGAGCTGCTGTCTTTGTTGACGAACCATAGACGACGTGAACATTGAGATACATAATATAATATAATATAATATCTATTTGTTGTGTTTATGTGTTGTTGAAAAGTTGGTACACATTATCGGGTAATGTAATGAAGCTTTGTTACCCGATAACTTGTACCAACTGACAGTTACTTGATACTCAATATCTATAGTCAAATATAGCTTTAGCACAGATAATATAATACTATGCTTTAATAAGATTAAATGAGTGACGCCTGCGACAGTTCAATAACAAATTTCTTGACTCGACTAGCACAAGAAAATAAAAAAATATTGATGGAAAAAAAAACAAAAAAAAACAAACGCATTTACGACCATTTACCCTTGCGGGGTAGTCAGAGGTTCAGGTGTCCATCTCCGCAATTGCGAAGGTAGTAATTCTATGGACATCTGGAACCCACGTGTTAACCAGATAGTCAGTACTCAATGTGACAGGTGGTCAGCCATGTCGCCATTTACAAGCACTAACTATTACCTGTTCGACGAACAGGTAGGTTTCCTCACGATGTTTTCCCTCACCGTATAATTCGATGCATTTCGTAAATGTGTTTTTTATTACGAAAATGTACATAGAAATTCATTAAAATCCATTTCCATTGGTACATGCTCAAGCGGGTTTTGAACCCTGTACCCACTGATACAGAGCCAAGCCCCTAACAACTGAGCTACGTCGAATTTAAAATAAAAATCTAACATGAAATTTATATATCTCTTTATTTACATACATACATTCATTACAGGAATAGAAAAATCTTCATTATTACTTTAGTAATTGCAGTGCACTTATCTCTTAAATATATTCACGACTCTTTAACTCTAACGGGTATGCCTCTAGCCACCAAACTACTTGCAATCATGGTGTAGGCTGTAGCTCTTCTTGCTTTGTACATAGAGTTCAAAATCGAACGTTCAGGTTCGGTTCGACTTTTTGGTTCTACGTCAGTTTCTGAAACAAAATAAAACATTTATTAATAAATTATACTTCACTACTTTCGTATACACATTCCCTTTTTGCCCTTGCGGGGTAGTCAGAGAGCACATCTCAAATTTTAAAGACATATTAAGCATGTGCCACTCAGAGCCCGCGTTTTACCAGATCAGACATCAACCACAGTGATAGATAGGGAACCGTATCGCCGTATACAGGCACTAACTATATAAGTTTCCTCACGATTTTTTTCCTTACCGTAATATTAGACGCATTTCGTAAATGTATTTTATTACGAAAATCTACATATAAATTCTTTAAACTTCATTTCCAATGGTACATGCTCAAGCGGGATTTGAACCCCGTACCCACTGATACAGAGTGAAGCCCCAAACAACTGAGCTACGTCGAATTTATTTAATTAAGTAAGTGAGTGAGGATTTACTCAGCTGCCCCTGACTCCATTGGATTGAGGCTTGAGTGCACATCTCCGAAATTTTTAGGGCATATTAGGCATGTGCCACTCAAGGCCCGCGTTTTACCATAGACCAATGTGATAGATAGTGAACCCTTTCGCCGTAAACAGGCAGGCACTGGCTATTACCAATGTCGAAGCATTCTCTACCTGATTTCCTCACGGCGTTTCGACTGTAAATTATGTTCTTAAATTAAGTAAGTGAGGATTTACCCAGCTGCCCCTGACTCCATTGACCCTTGCCCACGGCATGCCAGGGCAGTGGCGCGGCGGAGGGTACGGCCTGAGCTAGTAAGGCCGCCACCACCTTGTCTACCTCCAGGTCAGTCACCTCCCACAGCATGCCCAGTACTAGGGGGCTGGAACAAAAGCACATATGGAGTGTTAAAAGGCTTAGGGAAATAAATAAAAGATCATTTAGAATTCTGGAATGTACACTAACAATATAGCTATACGAAGAACAATTCAATGGTTAGGTTTGTGTTGGGACTGTATTGTAGACAAAAAAGACAAACGCGCTCACGACCATTAACCCTTACGGGGTAGTTAGAGGTATATTATTTGTTATCCCATTATCTTTTAGTTACCTTTAATGTGATTATCAAATGAAAAGCATATTAGAGAAGGTTAATGGGAGTGAGTCTTCTTCTTCTTCTTCTCAGCCATTCTCGACCAGTTTGGTGTAGGCCTCCTTCAGTTTGCGCCACTCAACACGGTTCTGGGCCACGTGCATCCAGTTTGACCCTCCTATCTTTTGGATGTCATCCTTCCATCTCATCTGCGGTCTTCCTCTGGGCCGCTTATCCCCCCAAGGTCTCCACTCCAAGACTTTCTTGCACCATGACGCATGCTTCCGAGCAACGTGACCCGCCCACTGCCACTTGAGATGTGCTATTCGCTGGATGGCGTCTGCGACTTTACTTTGCTGTCTAAGCCATATGTTGGTGTTGCGATCCCTCAGTGTAACCCCCACCAGTTTCCTTTCTAATGCCCTCTGTGCTACCTTTAGTTACCTTTCTAATGGGAGTGAGTAAGTAAGAAAAAATTGTCAGGATCGTTCAAGGTGTTGATCGATAGACTCTACCTAATCTAATATGTAAGTAAAGGCGTGAATAAATGTATGAATCCATTCATCAAGAATTATGGGAATCGTTTTAGGGTTATCGTGTTAATGATTCTTAATGAAGCCACATTCGCATGTCAGAACCCTGAATCTTGAAAAAGCACTACTTACCTACAAAAACACTAATACTACAACATATAATACTAAAACTCACGCAGCAGCAATATGATAATGGTGATGGGCGCCTGCGGGCGGCACGCGCGGTCCGACTGCGTTCAACCGCACGGAGCTACAGCCCGAGAGCAACGCGCATGCGCGAACCGCACTGCCCTCTACGCCTGCGCCGCCGCCAGAGCTTGAAAAACCGTCGCCGTGGCCGCAGTATCTGGAAGAAAGATTGGAGATATATATTATATTAGGACTATTACACCAATTGAACTAGTCCCTTGGTAAGTACATTTAAGACTTGTGTTAAGGGTACTAGTCAACGTACATTTAATAAATGTATACATATTATATATACATATATAGCATATATAATCAACGACCAGACTGGAAAGCATTAGAAAAGCGTAGTTGCTAACTCTGCCTCCACCGGGAATCGAACCCGGGACCCCACGATTAGCGTCCGGGTGTCTAACCGATCGCGCCACGGAGGTCGTCAGCCACGGAAATTTGTTTACAGGTTTAGATCTAGTGACTAAGAATGAAAAGGGCATGTTTCGATGGTTTGGACATGTTATGCGGATGAATGATACTAGATTGACTAAAGGAATATATGTGGGTGAAGTGGAAGGGCGGTTACGTAGGAGCCGGCCCAATAGGACATATGGTAGTCATATAGACGCCATTATTTAAAAAGGGTGATGTTAGAAGTACCTATAACGGCCGAGTGCCGATGAAGCGAAAGTGGTTTGCCAAGATCAGAACATTTTTTTCGTGATCTCTGCCTATTCCCTTACAGGGAATCGGGTGTGATGTGTATGTATGTTAAAGAATAACGTTAGTTTACGAAGGGAATTCTAGTAATATACTGAACAACTAATAACATTGACTTGAAAAGTGATGAAACAAAAACAAAGCACTGTTATTTGTAAACATGGGTTCGAGGTGTCCATAGAATTACTACCTTTGCAATTGCGGAGATGGAAACCTGAATCTCTGACTACCCCGCAAAGGTTAATGGTCGTGAATGCGTTTGTCTTTGTTATTTGTAACAAATGCATACATCGAGATGGAATCAAGTAACACCTGTTTTATATGTATGTATGTATGTTATATACTTACAAGAACATATCGGCTTCAGTGAGATAGGAAAGGAAGGTGTTAGGATCGGGCGCCTGGCCCACGAGCCCTCGCCATTCTCGGCACCAGTAGCTCACGAAGGCTTTCATCCTTTGCTCCATTCTCTCTAAGTTACTCTCTGGAATAATAAAAAACATCGATATAAATATATAGTAAGAGCTGTGAGATATGATAAAACCAAATTTCTAGATAGATTTGTTCTCTTCTATTCAGTATTCAATATGACAGGTGATTAACATGACTTATTAGAGCCTATTTCGAAGAGTAGGCAGGTTACCTACTGCATATAATGCATTAGCATTATTTTTTTATACGATAGCCTATGTATGCTTTCGATACAAAATTATCTTCGTAAATTTTATCGTAGAAATAATGTAACATAAAAATAGCACGATTTAGTCAATTTGAGTCTTTTCTTACATTAGTCTAGGTAGATAGACAACTAAATATATATTTTCACATCCTACACTAGTTAAACATACCTGGATTAATAACATATCGCCCGTTAGTCGCATCTATCAAGTAGTGTCCATCGACAATCCCTTTTTCGTGCGTCTTGTACAAGTAGTAAAGGAAGTGTATGTTTTCTATTCGGGATACAGGCTGCGATGACAGGACAGGCAGCGATTCCCACGGGAATGTGTCTAGGACCTAAAACATATAAAATATTTTTGTAGAACGGTGAACATTCAACCTCGTGAATACATATGTATACGGGTTTGTATGTATGCATCATTATGATAAAGACAAAAGAGACAACGTATTCATGACCATTAACCCTTGCGGGGTAGTCAGAGGTTCAGGTTTCCATCTCCGCAATCATGGAGGTAGTAATACTACGGCTAACTCGAACCCACGTGTTGACCAGATAGTCAGTAATCAATTTGACAGGTTGTATGTAAGCCATGTTGCGATTTAGGTACTAGCACTAACTATTTATTACCTGTTCGGGGAGCAGATTTCCTCACGATGTGTAGGTTTCCTCAGGATTTTTTCCCTCACCGTAGTATTCGGTGAATTTCTCATGTGTATTTTTATTACGAAATGTACATAGAAATCATTCAACTTAATTTCCAATGGTATATTCTCAGACAGGATTTGAACTCTGTATCCATTAATAAACCCCAAACGACTGAGCTACGAATATTTAGAATAATCTTGAGAAGTTAATATCATCAGTAAATTAAGTATACAGGGTGGCGCATTCAAAACGGTCAGTATGGGAAAGTCTGAAACTATAAGAGATACGAAGATTTGTCCTTAGAAACCATGTCACCGATTTCGATAAAAATAAAAACTGCATTCATACTTTCTTTGAAAAAACAACTGTATCCAGTACGGGAATCGAACCCGGTTAGTTTGAAAAAATAACTTGGCACTTTTCACTTTTTCTTTTTAAATATCGATTGTGTAGGTCTTAAGCTGTAAATGTCTTTATACAAGTATATATAAAATAAATAAATAAAATAAATATATCATCAAGCTTAGAAGAAAAATACATGATCAGAAAACGCAGTAAGTTATACTAGAAATAATTATCACAAAAGCAGTGACTTTACTACCCCTTAAAGTAATAGACGTGAAAGTGCTTTTTTATAATTTGTTGGTATTATATTTACTTTACAGGGAATCAGGCGTGATGTGTATGTTTGTATGTATATTTTCTATGGAACGGAATTAGTTTACTTTTACGTGTTAATACCAATTCTATTATTACCTTATATCGTCCAAGTTGAGATTCTCAGTCAATATTTTGCGCAGACAGACTTTCAACTCCGTGGAAGATAGGTTCTGCGCACTGCTCATTAGGTTGTAGATCAAAATGCGCTGTTTCTTTGTTAGTTTTATGAATCTGTAATACGAACAAAACTGGTATAAACAAGCGTACTTTTGACTATCTTCCAAGGGTTAAGGGTCGTTATAGTTTTTTACTTAATTTGCTATAGAACTGATGTAATGGATAAATGCATATTGTATAAGTATATTAACACTTTTGGTGAATGTAGTGTAGGATCCCCCTGCTAGGTGGATCGATAATCTGAAAAAGGTCGCTGTTAGTGGTTCGCTGAAGACCACGAGTGATCGTGTTGAGTGGCATAACCTTGGGGAGGCCTACGTACAGTATGAGACTGACTTAGATTGATCGATTGAACACTTTCGAGATAGTTGATAATAAAATCACTATAACACTTAATACAGGCGCTATTATGACATTGATTTGCAATATTTGTGTAAGTCTATTAACCCACCGCCCAAACAATTCAATATACATTTTTACAAAACAAAACTTCAAAAACTCTTTAATCCATGACTCCTACTCACCCCCAATCGTCAATAGTATCATCTACTAGTCGCTTGACCCGTTCCTTGAACTGCGCATCAGCAACCTTGCCCGCGAGCAGGCAGCTCCAACCACCCAGCCACTCCTTGTTCATCACGTTTATCACGCTCTGAAAAAAATAATCTATATATTAATTAATCCATAAAATTTTGTGTTTGTTTTAGATTTAAGTCTGCCCTTGAAATGTATTTTTTACATACATACATACGCTTCACGACTTGTGTATACACATTTTTTATTATGGCGGGGTAGTCAGAGGCTTGAATGCCCATCTCCGAAATTTCGAAGGCATGTTAGGTATGGGTCATTCGAAGACCGCGTATCACTAGATAAACAGCAACCAACGTGATAGGTAGTGAACCGTATCGCCGTATATAGGCACTGACTATTACCTATCTTGAGGGATAGGCAGGTTTCCTCATGATGTTTTCCCTCACCGTTAGCGACTACTATCATGTATTTTTTATTGGAATAAAGATATTATAAATAATAATTGCGTGTAGGGTTACGGTAAACTTATATGCAGATACATTCACGTCCTTCAATCCCTTTCGGGGTGGACAGAATCTTGGACTAATATGTCCTAGGTGAATTTTGGGAATTAATATTGGGGTTCTCATATGGAACATTGGTGTCAGGTTGCTAGCCTATAGCCAAATAGATTCCATTTTCCCCTAGTCCCTTAGTCGCCTCCAGCGACATTCCGGGCTAAACGGCAGCTAGTTAGCATTCTTTTACATCCTTGACTTGCACGGAACTACTAATTGAATTAACCGATTAACAAATCAAACATTTGAGTCCACAACATAATACTACTACAATTTTAACAAATTACAATGGGTTGGAGGTGGCCATAGAACCAATACTTCCGCAATACATGAACATCTAAATCTCTGACTATATCGAAAGTGTAATATGCCTGATAGTGTTTGTCTTTATCTAAGGACAATCAAAGACGAGTCACAATCCAAGAGAATCAAAAGACAACGAGAGACAATCAAAGTGAGTCTTCTATATGTATGTATATATATGTTACAGATTCATAAAACTAACGAAGAAACAGCGCATCCTGATCTACAACCTTATGAGCAGTGCGCAGAACCTATCTTCCACTGAGTTGACCATAGTATCTAACGTAACTAGTAGTGAGTAAAACGCTATTCGTAGTTTCAACTATCTCCCTTTCTTACCTTCATCCGTAAGTCGATTTCGTCCCTCTTGTACCAGTAGTTCTGTACTAATCTCTTATTATTAAGGGACTGAGCGTTCTTTATAGTTGTGTAGTTATCGTCTAATATTGAGTAGAGTTCAGTGAATAAGGGTTTAATGCCCACTGAAACAGAAAAACATACTTTAAATATCAGAAACCTGTTACCGAAAGCTGAAAGACAGTACTTCGAAGACATACTCGTATAAACTCTTTGGACAATTTAGCATTAATTGTGGGGTTCTGGAACATTAGTGACAGGTTGCTAGCCCATCGCTTATAGATTTCCATTTACACATACATATTCACGTCTTTCAATCCCTTTCGGGGTGGACAGATCTTTAGAAACACGTTAATTAGACTGTGATATTTTATGGTGGTGATATTATTGTATGATTTCCATGTACCCGTAGTCTCTTAGTCGCCACTACGATAAGCCGGGATGAACGGCAGATATAGTTAATATAGCTTGCTATTATAGTTATCATTTTTTACGTTCCAGGCTAGCACGGGATCAAATCGAATGAAATAAATAACATTACGAAATTGTTTAAAGGTTTCCATATACACAATTATTGTGAAGTAATTCATAAAGTTGACCATATACCATAAATTTCACAATCACATCATGATAACATCATACGACGACTTCTGTGGCGCAATTGGTTAAGCACCTGAACGCTAATCGTGTGGTCCCGGGTTCAATTCCCGGTGGGAGCAGAGTTTAGAACTTTTCTTCTGCTTTCCAGTCTGGTTGTTGATTATATATGCTATATATATTTATCTATATATAATATGTATATATTTCCTTAATAACTATACGTAGACTAAGGACAATCAAAGACGTACTTAACAAAAGTCTTAAATGAACTTACCAAGAGGCTAGTTCAATTGGTGTAATAATGTCCTAAATATTAAAAGGAGTGATCCTTGTGACCGTGTAAGGGTGTTAATAACAAATCTCAAAGGTTAGGCAGTTTACTTCTCGAATTTTCGCTCACATACATGTACCGTACATGTGACATGTGTTACAATGAAATTGTGAAAGTTACGCAAAATATCCATCAATACATAGTAATTCTGTATACTTTTAAATCAACCACTAACCCTGAGGTTCGCATAGTCATCTTCACAATTGTGGACGTAGTAATTCTATGGACACCTCGAACCCACGTGTTGACCAGATAGTCAGCACTCAATGTTTAGCATTGATTAGTACCCGCCTTAAACCTTTAGATTCTTCTGAGAAGGGTGTACGCAGCGTAAAGAACTGAAGAGCATTTATGAGAAGGTTAATACGTGTCAGTGAAACAAGAGAGATTTATCTGGATCGTTCCAGACGGCGATCTATAGTCTCATATCTCCTTAGGGATGTAGAAACGTGCATGTATATATGTATGTATCTGCTACCTGTTCCACTCAAAACCAGTTATATCAAATACCTACAACCACACCTACCCATTACATTATCGACACTACGAAAGCAGACACCTAATTAAAACGTTACAAATTAGTTGTTTAAGACCATTTACGTCGTTGCGTACACTTGTACATACTAATTAACATTCCTCGCGCGTTTCAACGCTACTGGCGATTTCTACTCCATAGCGGTGGTAATATTAAGTCATTATTTACACGTATCATACACTGATATGCGTATATCGGTTACCCTTTTGATGTATAAGATTTGAGTATCTTGTATGTATGGTATGATCTGTGTATGAATGATCAAGGAAGTGAAAGTAATTTTGAAGGAAGAATAGGGTTACTTGATTTTCCCATGTCTTATGTTTATATGTTTCTATGTGGTATTGAGTTTATGTATATAAAAAGCATAGGCACTGAACATAGTTGTACAAAGTTTTTGTGCACTTAAGGATAATATCATGCCATTGTTACAAGTAGTGGATTTATTTCATTCATAGATACTGATTGTTAACTTTTGAGATAGGTGACAGTATTACGACATGATACAAAATAATAAGGATTTTATATTTCGCTTTAGGTACAGATTTGAAAAGAAAATTATTTGTTTGCAAACCATAGATAGTTTCAATTACCTTAGAACAAATTGTGATTAAATATCTATTAATCAATTTTCAGTATGCATACATACATACATATATTCACGCCTTCACATTCTTAATGGTATAGGCAGATACTATCGATCGCAACCTAGAACGATCCTGACAAATCTCTCTTGCTTCACTCACACCCTTTACCTTTCACATACATGCTCTTCTGTTCTTCACACTACGTACAACCGCCTTGAGAATAATGTCTCCAAAAGAACAACTAACTCAATTATGTGCCTGACCAAAAGTCTAAAGAATAAGGTTATAAAAGCTATAAGTATAACCTTTAGTTCTGAGTGCGTTAGAGTAGCAAATCTTATTGCATTAGACGCAGTTTTATTTATAATAAATTAAGAAATATCTAGTTTTAAGAGATTCGTGATTTATACTCATGATTATAAACTAACGGGACTTATCGGGAAACGTCGGGTTAATAAAGGTAACTTTATTACATAAAAACTTACGCAATAAGTCCTGTTAGTTATTAATCTTACGAAATATCAAAAAAAACACGGATTAGAAAACAAAACGGCTCTTACTAGGTTTTGGTTTGAGACAGCCCAAATCACTACATAGTATAAAACAAAGTCGGTTTCTCTGTCCCTATGTCCCTTTGTATGCTTAAATCTTTGAAACTACGCAACGGATTTTGAAGGGGGTTTTTTTAATAGATAGAGTGATTCAAGACGAAGGTTTATATGTATAATAACATCCATTAAGGCTATATATTTTATACCCGTGTGAAGCCGGAGCGGGTCGCTAGTGTTAAACAAAACATGCAACTTACTCTTAACAACATTCGCCGGTACATAAACATTGATAGGTTCCGTACTTTCATCAAAGAAGTCATTCGTTAACACCGTTATGTAAAGTCCTTGAATATCAACTTTAAACTCATCTTGTTGCTTCAGATTCTCATTTGGATTATACGGGGCTGTTATTTGGACTACTGTCCATTCTGTAACAAACATATATACATAAATTGCCTGAAAATGTTCCTTTTAGGGTCAAGAGAACCATGGAAACTATCTCATTTAGTATGTGTTACTAAAAAAAAATTATATACACGTACTGACTCCAACAACACAGTAAACAGTTACAAGCTCGACATCTTTTAGATTTATTTTTATTGAACACTCCCATTAAACAGTCGTCTATGGTTCATCAACAAAGTCAGCAGCTCAGTGAAAGTTGAAAAAACAAATAATTATTTTCGGCTGAATATTTAGTCAGTTGTGATGCCAAATTGGCTAAATATGTTCGCTTTGGGATTATATTTGGATCCTCAACTGGAACGAACTGAAGAACAAGGAAGAGAAGAATTGGAGCTTTGATTTCGTTTTTCTTCGGTTGTAGCGGCTGGCGGCGTTGGTGTAACCATGGCGATGGAATAACAAGAAGTGCAAACGCCGTGGGATCAGTGTTTGTATTTCAGCCGACATAACCTGAGTGGTGAATGGCTTAGTAAAGAATTAAAAAAAACCCATTAAAAATCACTTAACGTAAACATTTGGAAATAAATCTAACCTTTAGGCAAGTCCTTGATGATTTTCTGGAAATTCTGCACATTATTCTCTGATGTAAACTTCAGATATCTTCTGTGAAACGGTACTTCGGTTTCAGTCTCATACTCTTTCAATATGTTGAGCATATCTTTATTTTCATTCAAAAATGGAATGTTTGTATCTTTACTATCACTAAAAAAGTAAGCATACATTCGAATATAAGAATAGCTATAATAGTATTAAACAACTCACTACATATAAATGAATATAGCTAGTGTTATTACTCATACTCTTCACGACTTGTGTAGAAAGCTTGAATGCCCATCTACAAAATTTGGAAGGCATGTTAGGTATGAGCTCCTCACAGTGTGCGTTTCACTAGATAGACAGAACCCAACTTGATAGGATGTATCAACCTATATTAGCACTGGCTATTACCAATCCCAAGGGATAGGCAGGTTTCCTCAGTGTTTTCTATCACCATTAGCAACTGTAAAGTATGTACGTCATTACAATTACAATACATAAATAAACAACCCAGAACTGGGATTCGAATCTAGGACCTCTAATAAGTCAGAGGTTTGGTCTACTAGGCTACAGTTAGAATAGAAATGGGAGATTTTATTCCAAATACAACTTTATCTTTGACTAACTCCGTGGTGCAATTGGTAAATTCCTGGTGGAGGCAAAGTTAAGAACTATGCTTCCTTTATTATATATGCTATATATACCCATCTATAATAAGTATATATTTCTTAAATATATGTTGACTACTACCCTTAACACAAGTCTTAAATGTACTTAGCAAGGGGCTCGTTCAATTGGTGTAATAGTGCCCTTCAATATTATATAATATCTTTATTTACTTAAATCTTTATTTAAATAAACTTACCCTTTGCAAGAGTCTATTAAATCCTTTATTGGTTTCACATTACTAGTGATTGATTTAAGTTTATCTGAAATACAAAAAATATTATAATAACAATTGACTAGGTACTTAGTTTTTTATTTATTTTATTTTATTTACGTACCATTTTCACATTCTAACTGCTCATGCCTATATATGGCCATTGTCCGCAAACTCGCTGAAACAGCTTCACTGAGGTAAAACGCACAAGACAGGTCATCGCCTTCACTCAAACACTCCTCTGCTTGTAATTTTCTGCTACCTAGAATTGAACATTAGGTTGCTTAGCTATGAGCAAAAATATATGGCAGACACCTGTGACATTAGACTACCTAGCTAAAGGATTTCATAGGATCAAAATGAACACACATACGCATCACAGAGACATATCCCATACATAGACACCAGTCTCCCTGTGGAGGGGTAGGCAGAGATCATGGGTCCCGATTTAGTCCAATCCTGATTTATTAACTCTCATACACACTTGGCGGTTATAGGTATCTCTAAGGTCACCCTTTTTCAATATGTTTTCAATCTGACTGTCATGTTTTATTACCAACCCAATGTAACCTCCCTTTCACCTCACTATTATATTACTTATGTCAATATAGTAGCATTCATCCGCATAACACATCCAAACCATCAAAACTTGCCTACAACTTTTTTCAAACCGCAAAGAATTTTGAATTTTGCAATTGGCAAAGGGACAGATAATGTTACAAAGGATAGACCATGTATATATAGCGAATTCTGAACAGACAGATTCTATCGTCAGTGGTTCAATGGAAAATCCCAATTACTTGACTACATTATTCCAAAATTCATTGAACACTTTATTTGATGTAATTCATTATATCGTTACTATTTTGATAACAATTAGTTGGTAGCTTTACCATTGCATAATCCTCAAGATATCAAGTCATTGAACTAAACAACGTAATTATAAACCATTTAACATATAAATTTGAAAATAAACTTACTTTGATAATTAGGACCATTAGGCGTTCGGGGTATTTCTTTCACAAACCTATTTAAAATATTACTATACGCAGGCTTTGTCAAGTTAATTTCATTGGTAAATATATCAAAATCTTCCATTTCAAATAATTACTTCGTTGAGTTTTTCAAGTAAACAAAACATTTGTCCGCTCACTTTTAAATTCGTATTGACAGTTAGTTAGTGGAAAGTGACAGTTGTGACGTTTATGCACTGATTACAAACTCAATATTCAGTATGCGTATTTTTGATCCTTACCTTTTGCATCTTTATCATTCATCTCTTTTTATAAATGAAGAAAGAATATTACACATCTGTTAGTGGATAATCATCAATACCAAATGCCATCATTAAGACAAAAAAATCTTAAGTTTCCATATAAAATCCATGATCACGTGAAATGGACAATTTAGTATCAGAAAAGCTAATAATATATTAATAAAATCTATACGTTTTGTTGGGAGGAATATCTGATAAAAACAGTTTAATATAAAAAATATTCATGTGTAATTAAAATATTTGAACGAATAAAATGGAAATAAATGAATACTTTATGATCTTTATCATTTCATCATCTTCATTCATCACTTTTGATCAATGAAGACGAAAGAATATTACACATCACTGTTAGTGGATAAAAAAATATTACTAAAAAAATGTGGTACTTACATTTAAAATATAAATACCACATTTTATCAGATTTGTCTAATCTATTGTTTTTTTCTGACATTAGTTACATTAATGAAAAGTTCATGTTCTATAATTTTAACATTTCTTTCATCAATTTGCATTAATTTTACAAGTCTCATTGCAACCTTTTCCCTGTCTTATTTGGTTACATATTCAGTTCACAATCATCTTATGTTTTAGCATTATTTTTTTTGTAGTAAATGGTGGTTCTATTTGCAGTGCGGTGTTCGTATATTAAAACGACTCCACCACATAATAAATTTATAGCTAACCTTTAGAATACATAAATTTATGAATATGAATTAATGAAAACAATAAAGCTCCTACCCCAGTTTTTTTTTAAAGTCGTTATCAGTTGATGCGAAATTTCGTGTCCAGACATAGGTCAACATAGGCATCATGGCTTGCCCCTAGTATAGTTCCGAAGTGTTTTAGTATTATATTGTATGAGAGTAATCGAATTAATAAATTAACTTTTACATCGGAACTTTAATATGGCGTTTACAGACGAATACAAACCTACGAATTGAGTCAACACAGTAAAAATACGATAGTAAATCAAACATGATAAATATACCTAATTAATAAACCCAGAGCTATTATTTTACTAAAAATGTTTTCGCATTTATATACTTAAGTAAGATGATAAAACGAAAGAAATATACGGATTAGTAGGAGTCTATAGTATAATTCATCTAAAAATTCAACAGACCAAAATTTTAAATTATAAATCAAATTCCTGAAGTCCACGTTTCTTAGCGCGAGGTGGTTTATTTAAAGACTTCGTTTGTCCCGGGACTACTGTGAGACCTCGTTGCTTGTAATATCTACGTTCGGGTCCCTCAAATCTGACACGTTCCCTTCTTGGCAACACCACAAATCGTCTCCCACGAGGTAAAGTCCACATTCGTTTGAATAACAATTTAGTGTCATCTTTGGCTTCATTATCCATCAAGGCTATAATTTCTCTTTCGCGTGTCATTATCATTTTTCTTTCATTTAGAGGGGCTTGTTCTGCGGCCATGTCGGCGCATTTTTGTAGGACCTCCTGCAAAATATCAGATCCCGTCGTTATCCTTCTTGTCCAAACAAGACCATCTTCCACGTGATAGCGAACTTCGTTCGAATTCTTCAACTGCATATCTCCACTGATTAGCATAAAACACATGTTCAACCACCAACAAGCACTCCCGATCTGTTCAGCTAGCTTTTGGCATTTCTTGCCATAATATTTCGCGTGTACGTAATTCTTCTGAACAGTTAATACTCGAGCTAGCTCGTATAGAAGCCAGCACCGCTGCACGTCATTCTCGCAGATCTCTAGGCTTTCTAATAAGCGTATTTTGGCAAGATCCATGTTAATGAATTTGTACGGGTAGTATGTTATGACAGAGTCACGAGAGGCTGGTCTTCCCGTTGGTAGACCCATCAGGAAACAGATTCGACGGCGGTGACCTTGCTCATTTGACCTTGTTGAGAGACGATATTGTGAAATGTAAGCTTCGCCAACCAAGGTATATAACTTACTAATATATTCATCTTTCTTTGGCAGCATGCGCGGCGTTTTGGTGTCCAGAAAAAGTTGCATCCTCTCAGCCATATTAATGACCTCATTGACGCGCTTCTCGCCCAGGCTTGATTCAATATTCTTAAAGAGTTGCTCCACAATCCGGGCACCGATCTTACGTTCCCTCTCCAATATTTCTTCACGGTGAGCATTTAGATACTTAGATTCTGTTCTCTCTGCGAACTTAATACTGTAATAGGGCCGCTGAGATTGCAAGATGTTCTGTCTATCCGTAAGCAACTGCAGCCCTGTACGGATGTTTTCTTTGATTTCGTGGCTGCCTGCGACATTGGCAGAATCAATGCTCCGATGTACTGCCAGTTTTTCCAGAAAAAACTTGTCATAACACATGGACCCTAGGTATTTATTAGCCAGAACCCTTTCCAATGTGCGTTTTTTCGTAATTTCCATTTGAGTCCGCCGGGCTTTTTCTTCAAACCGCGGGATTCGTGAGACACGAGGGTGGCTCGCGTGCACATTATACAAGCTTTGCTCTATCTTCTTTATAGTGTTTACGTTTTTCTCTAAGAAATCTCCAGCTTCCTTGCCTATGCAATTTTTTATGGTCTCAGTGGCTTGTCCGATTCCATCCCTGAAGTAGGGAGGTTGTCGCCGAAAGCTGAGTCCTCGGTAGTTCCGCACCAATGATTGTTCGAACTCGCTCATCGAGTAGAGAGCTCTGGCCTGCATACTTTGCGCGGTCATGTTCTCCGGGTCTATCTTGAGGGCGAGCTCTGCGTCGTTGTAGGCCTCCACGGGCAGCATGGCGTCAGAATTGACCTGGCTCCTTCCGATGAGGAGTCGTACGTCATCGCTGTTTGTCTGGAAAGCCGCGTTGTAAGCTTTCTTGGCCTTGTCGAATTGCTCCAAGCGACGGAGGTAATACCCACGCTCGCGGTACACTGTGAGATTGTTAAATATCGTTTTCACTTCTAGTGGCATTGTTAAAGTTTTAAATTTAGCTAAAAAATAATACGGATTGATATAAAAGATAATTAGGAAGATATGTAAGTTTTACTTTTTATAATCGAAGCTAAACAAGTTTTTTGAAAGATGGCCGGCGGCCTTTTTGCATTAGAAACGTAGTTTGCTACCAAGAGTTGCATGTGCTAGATACAGACCTCAAAACATACAACCTTCTTCTTACACCTTGATTTTAGCTGCAAACTGGTAGATCTGCGTTATACACATAAAAAGGTAATAAACTAACAGGAAAACTATCGTGATGCGTATGTATGTAAATATAACTAGCTGTCATTATTCCCGGCATGTCTTACCACTTTAGGGATTAGGGCTCAATGAAATCTATTAGGCGATGATATAATTATGTTTTATATAAATGTCATGACAGCACCAATGTGAAAGTTAAGTGACTAAGGGTATTATATACCTCGGGGGTTCTTTGCACCCCGAAGGTGATTAAATGAAGTGAATTTATATGTGATCGACCCTTTAGTTTATTCTCATTTTTCCGATGCTAACAAAACGTTTTTTTATTTGAATAATAATTTAGCGACCAATGCCGTTACGTTAAATAAGTAGGTATTGAAAATGACCACACATATTTTAGGTAGGTATATAAATATGGTATGTCATTGAATGAAACGAGGTTAAGTACCAATATAATATCTACTTTCTTATTAGGTAGTTAGTAGTAAGTAAGTACTTTATACTATGAATTGGTGACAATCGAATAATCGCGTTGAGTAGACATTAGAATAAGCGGCCTATTCTTCGAAAAAGGCTAACTATAGTCAGTGCCTGTACTGCGAGGCAGACCCATCATTTAAGGTACTGATTATATAGTGGAAAGTAGATTCAGTATATCCAGAAAGACTTCATCGCGCAATTCTGTCTACCCCGTGAAGGTTAACGGTCGTGAGTGTATGTCGTATTAGGTAGGTGCAATGATTTCGCAATTTTTGTACCGAATACGTCACGCCCCCGCCTGAACCGATCATAGAACGACCTGACACCATTTTTGTAACACATTGCATTCGTACTTCTAAGGGGTGGGTAGAAATCAGGGTTTACCAATTTCACTAGTTTATATCCATCCGGCATATCGTAGAAGGTGACTATGTTACATACATACACATCACGACTAATTCCCCGTAGAGGGGTAGGCAGAGATCACGGATCCATCTATCCGGATCCTGACAAACTACTTTCGCTTCAATGACATTCTTACCCCTCCTCGTACACAATTGGCGGCTATTTTTAGATAGTAATCAAATTTGAGATATTATAAGTACCTACTCAAAGGGTATACGTATAGTTAAAAACAAAGGAGCATGTAAAAGAAGGCTAATGGGTGAGTGAAGCAAGAGAGATTTGTCAACATCGTTCCAGGTGGCGATCGATAGCCCCATATCTCGTTAGGGACGTAGAGGCTTAAATATATGTAATATGTACATATGTAACAGTAATCAGTCTCAGATATTAAATATCAATACTATGACTCTTTACTTGTGAAATAGGTAATCGAAGAGATGTCTTCTCTAACTACACGCAATACAGAAACGCAGATAATTGCATTGTTTTTTAATAATACGTTGAAACTAACACGGATGTAAGTAGTGTTTAAGAAGTAAGTAATATATGATCTATAGTCTATATCTCTCCTCAGAACAATTAGATATTACATACATACACATCACGCCTGATTCCCTGTAGAGGGGTAGGTAGGCACGAATCCCCATCTGTCCCGATCCTGACAAACCACTTTCGCTTCATTGACACGCATTTAGATATTAATGACATGGAATATTTATGTTGAGGACTATCTGCTGAAAAGTGCGTCTATGTAATCACCTGTCCGCAATTTCGGATATTTACGTGCAAATCCGACTATCCCAGCGGGATGTTGGTGGTGATTCGTATGTATGTGTAAGGTTAAAGCTAGCTGCTGTTCTTTCCGGCATGACGGAGGAGGCGACTAAGGGACTAGGGGTCAATGCAATCTGTTGGATGATCTACTGCCGACGACGATCAGCCTGTCACCAATGTTAATTCTGACGCAACCCCAATATTCATGGTAAGAAGTAACCTTGGAGATATTAACCTCTCCAAGGTTTTGTCCATCACGGAAGGGATTAAAGGACGTGAATGTATATGCTTGTATAAGAATAAAGAAAACAATTGTATGTACAATAACTTTTTATTTTATGATAAAAAAAAACATAAAACAATGCGCAAATCTGCTCTCAAATCTCTACAACTTTGTATGAAACTTTTACAAATATAGTAAAAAGGAGCCATCGAAACTTCATATGTTCAAACAAACAGTTATTTCTTCTGTTAGAGAATCATTTATGGAAATGTAAACACATGTATTTCCTAAACTCTACAATAAATTATTGTGCAAGTTATATGTTACGAATAAGGCACTGAAAAGTTCTAAACAATCTCTAAAGAAACACCTAAGTTCATTTAAATATTTAGTATGGCTAGTAAAGTTAATTATGTACCTCGAAACACTAAATAAATACTGAGGATAGAATACTGTACTATGAGAAACAGTAAGTAGCTGCCTAATACTAAACAACAAAAGATAAACATCCAAAATTATTAACGTTTGGAATATCGAAGGCTGGAGTTAAGTAAAAACTAAATCTACGTGATCCTACGTACCAAGGCACTATAATGACATCTTTCAACTATCATCTACGTAAATAATTTAAGTAAAAATATTCACTAACTCTGTGTAAACGTGATTTTTAATATAAATAAGGCAGTTCATTTTTCGAAACGGTAAATTTCGACTTATGTACAAAAAAATCTACAGTAAATTCAACGTTTACTTGTATAATTCATTTTACGTAGTGGTATAGTAGATACCTAAAAGTTCTATGTATACATCTTATAAGGTGATTTAAGTAAAAAAGAAAGGGTAAAAATTTCATCTATCGGTTATTGCATATCAAAAAAGTAAGCACCATTATGAAAAGTTAAATATTGTTACATGATCTTATCGATGAATAACATCTTCTTCTTAAACTTAATCCTTAAACATCTAGTGGTTATAACACATCTTTTTCTGTTATACATTTTACTATAAAAACCATCACCTACTCTACTTATTGCCTTTTGATATTTGTTTTACGTATATCTACGTGATTACAAAACTAAAAATGCTTGGTTAAAATACTTCAAACCGCTTTTCAATCGCTCATCGGAGAACGTAAGGCCGTAAAAATTATCACAATAATTGCGCGTTTTTAGAAAAGACGAATATGGTCATCCAACCTACTGATCCAATTGCAGCCACTGCCCATCACTATGCGATGTCTTCGCTCAAATGAACAAACGCGTAGGCTATCAATGCACGACCTCACTCCAAGCTAATTTATTCGCCTCTCGACACGCGACCGTGGACTTCAATACACAAATAAATAAACAGTTAAATCTTAACTGAACTAAATCATTTACATACTTAACGTAGAAAAAAATATGAGTTTCGAAACTAAACTGTGGCACTCAGAAAATGGAAGTTATGTAACAGTGATACGGGAACGGGATCAGGACGTAAAGTTGATTCCGTTCCGCTTGCTTGCCGGCGACGCGTCCAGGATCCTCTCATTGATCTTGTCCTCTTCCCGGAAGTGGATGCGCGTGATGACTATGTCCCCAGTGCTAAGGGTCTGCGAAGCCACCTCCGACTTCTTCGCTTCGTTGAGATCGTTACATTTGGCGTCATCGAACGACGAACTATGGCATTGGCAACAGCAGTTCTTTTTATCAGAGTCCAGGTTCAAAATCTGGCTGAGGTTGGACCAGTCTTTGTTCTTGAGCAGAGGCAGCGTCTGTTCCATGGTTTGGGAGAACTTGTCATCCAGTTCCCCACTCAATGGCGCCACTGCCGACAGAATGGCTTCTAGACGATTTATCTTTTCAACCTTGTCCATTGTGGTGTCTGACAGGATTTCGTCCATCATTTGCATGGACTCTGTTAGACTTGGAGGCTGGGTGGAGTGTGGAGAGGAGATTGAGTCTGAAGGGTTAGATTCTAAGCTGGCCATCTCATTCTCCCTGTCATCATCATCTGAGTCAGAGTCTTTCTCTTGGCCTATAGATTCTAGTTTCTCCAACTTCTTGGATATCTTGTGGCAGCCCTTCAACTTCTCTTTTTCTTCCTCTGTCAGCTCCACGTAGCGTAGAAGCCTTATCTCCCTGTTGCTAAGAACTATGTTTTTGGTTGTCTCTGCTAATTTCTGCTTCAGCTCTCCCACTTCAGTGTTGATTTTCCTCTGCTTCTTACGCATTCTAACCTCAGTTGGCTGAATGTGCATGAAGACTTGTTCGTTGCTAAGTTCTTCCATAAGTTGCGTATTCTCTGGCTTAATGTTAGATGACATGTAAGCGTATATGGCTGGGTTAACTAGAGAAAGGACATCAGAAGCTGCGTAAATGATCATGTCTTTAGTGAGTGGGCGCCTGGCCCAGTACCTCTGGTCTCTGCGGTAAACGTTCTTCAACTGCTCCTTCATGGGGTTCATTGGAGCATTGTAGAGTTCGCACAGAGCGTTGAGGCTGAGGTTCTTCACTTTGTATACCGGCACACCCTGCTGCTGTAGCTGCAGTACAGCATGGGCTGCCTGCGTGTCAAACACATTCTTCAAAGTGATCTCAAACTGGTTGTGAAGGTTGACAGAGTCATTCCTACAATCGTGGATAATCTTGACAACAGTCTCGCTTTCTAGAAGCTCCTTTATCCTGCCTTCAGTGATCATGGTGGGACAAGCCATGATATCAAATATGTACACTTCGCCATTCATTGTGGCTATTTGGCAGAGAGTTAACACACCTTTGAGGCCGAGGTTTATACCTTCACAGTCGAAAGAAACAATACTTTTGGCATTCCGTTTTGGATTTATAATACTGTCAATGAGCATAGCGCACTCTCTGACATTGGCGATGACAGAGGTGCTCTGCAATATCTTTTGCCTCCAGGATTCAGTGACCACAGGGTTGCGCACCGGACTTCCGTTGGTCTCCTCTGGACTTCTGGTGTTGAGGTGATTGTTAATTCTATCCCTGACCATGTTTTCTGCCAGGTTCTTTATTACTATAGAATTGATTCGTTGTTTCAATGTTTGGTTTGCAATGTTAGCTTGAGGACTGCGAGGAGATTCAACGGGACTGAGTATTCTGTTGGCTGGGCTGTTCTTACCATCTGAGGGAGTGGGGCTGGCCACTGGAGGCGGCACAGGCGACATTGGCTTCTCCTCCTCAACAGGCTTTGGTGCCTCAGTCTTGGGTTTTGGTTTAGAATTTAGATACATGACTGGAATCCTGGGCTTGCTGATCAAAGTTACCAAATTGGCCTGAACATGGAAACTGTCTGAGAACAATTTTAGGAATGCGCTCAAATCTGTAGGCGACTTGAACATCTGATACCAATATTCCTGTGGGAATCTTGACACAATTAAGTGGAACAGCTGGTCCACCATCATAGGGCCCTTTGCCTCAATGCACTGAGCCACATAGTCCAACAACTGTTGCGCTGTCTCTGTGTTTATATTGGCTACAGGCAAATTGTGGAACTGTTCAGAATTTCCATGCGAGTTCCCGCACTTGTGATTCTCACTGACTAGAATAACATTATCTTCGACTATTTGGAAAGTATCTGGATGCTTCAAAAGGAAGTCTTTGAATTCTTTGATACGCTGACCTGATATGTGACGTACCTGTGGTGAGGCCTGGCTGCGGTGGCCCAGGAGACTCTTGATCGGTACTTCTGTGCCCTCGCCGTACTGTATCATCTTGCTGGCGAAATACTCCTTCGCTTCTTGTATGTAGTCACTGTTGGAGGAGGCGCCAGCAGCCGCGTGCTTTTGGAACGTGTTGATATCAACATAGTCCCCGTCTATGCTGAACAACGCTGGGTACTGCGCCAGGAACTTCTTGAGGCCTGACTGCGACCCACCCGCGATCTGGCGCATCTCTTTCGTGAACCCTTTGGCACCAAACTGGCAAGAGAGATCGTGCAACGTCCGAGGCTCGCCTTTATCGAGCAGGCGCTCCACGAAGAACAATAGAGTGAGGTTCCTAGCGAGCTCATATTCCATTGATTCCATGTCCCCGCCGTTGGTGCCAAATATTGGAGACTTATTTCTAAAAAAATATTCGTAAATGTGTCACCCACAACACCATGAAATCTAATTTTTTTATGTACCTGTCATAAACAATCTAGAGAATACTAATTTATTGTAGAGGAAACAGAGAGACTTGTGATAAGAAATCTTATCAGTGTAAGCATTAATATCAAAATTGATTTGAAATTATAGAGTTATTTAGATAATTCAATCAACAATTATCATTTGGAAATAAATTTCACTTTAACTTATAATTGTTGAAAGAATTTATACTATATATTCACAGAGTAAATGATCCATGACTTTCAATAAATTGTCTATCATTTATCTATCACAGCTGATGGCTATTTGACAGTAAAATAGAGTTTTTTTTAATTAATTATTCCGGTTTTGTCTTCGTTATCCACAATAATTAAGAAACTCCCATTTTTTGAAGAAAATCGTATAGTTTTTAATTGAATTAAAAGCAATTCTAAAAGGTTTATTCTCCTCGTTAACACTCTTCAGGAAACTGGTTTTCATTTCGTCGAAATTATCTGAATAGGTGAAAAATAACATCGTAAACATGGTAAGTATTTCTATGTATTTGTTACCTTTGCTTTTTCTTATCATTCCTGTGGTAATTCATAACAAAACACCGCTTTGATGCCCTAAAAGCTTACTTACTCTTTAGGTATGTAAGCTTAGGAGAAACACCTTGTTTTTGTCAATATTTAGAGTTCCGGTCCAATATTCCAATAACTCAAATGAGCTTCAATCAAATATCAATTTCGTAAATCTGTTGGAAAATAATTCATTGCTCATTTCCTATTTATTGATTACTATTTCAAAAAACAGTCAAAATCTATACAATGAAAAGTATTCTAAACATGCTCTTAGACAACTCAAAATATACAGTATTTAACATTACACACACTGATCATTTACTTATAATTGGTGGGTTAGTATGGGGACAGTCAACATATATGTGTATTTAAAGATTACTTGTAAAGTTCATAATTATATAAATAAAAATGTGCAACTAAAACCTCTATTTCATTTATCTTTTTCCAGTTGGTATTAGTACTCGGGGACCTCCACATTCCGCACCGATGCAGTAACCTGCCTCCGAAGTTCAAGAAGCTGCTTCTTCCCGGCCGTATCCAGCACATACTCTGCACGGGGAACCTTTGTACCAAGGAATCCTTTGATTACTTGAAGACCTTGGCGAGTGATGTTCATGTTGTCAGAGGGGATTTTGATGAGGTGGGTATAGTGTACCATTCTAGTTAAGGATGTAAATTAGTTAATGAATTTCCTAGAAGGAATCTAAGTTTATTAACGGGTTTTAGCACAATTGTATTTCAATATCACTTCAGTAATCTCTTTTCTTATGACGTCTTTACCATAATGCATATGGTATTATGCCTATCGCATCAGCAATGAGATGATACGCCAGAGAACTCCAGATACCAATATTATGAATAGAATTAATACACTGATGTGGAGTTTTGCTGGTCATGTATGCAGAAGGACTGATGGTCGCTGGAGCAAAAAAGTCCAAGAGTTCTTAGAAAACATAGTGTGGGGCACCCAGCAAGTCGGGAATATTACCTTCTATACTTTTGTTTTATTTATATAGTTGTCTCATACTTTATTTATATAGTTATCTAATGACATACAATTACTAAATGATCTTTCTAAATTCCAGAACACAACATATCCAGAGCAAAAAGTGATAACAGTAGGCCAGTTCCGCATAGGCTTGGTACACGGTCACCAGATCGTACCCTGGGGTGACGTAGAAACCCTGGCCCTGGTTCAACGGCAGCTGGACGTAGACATCCTCATATCTGGCCACACACACAAATTTGAAGCTTATGAGCATGAGAATAAGTTCTATATTAACCCCGGATCGGCCACTGGTGCTTTCAGTTACTTGAATCGGTGAGTAAATTGTACTAGAATGTAACATACAACTACTTCACTTCAGTACAACTACTTGTAAGTCACCTTGTATCCTAGTAGTCAGGTTATGTGCACATATTCGCAATTAAGTGTAATGATATTAGTCAAATCATTATTTTCACTAGATAGGTAGTTTCCGAATTAATAATAATAGTACCTCTTCAATTGAGGAGCCAGACACATTAGCATCTGCCAACCTCTGCAAGTGTTAATGGTTGCGATAGAGATTATCTTTTATAGTCGGTATCTAATTTAATGGAGAGTTTTCCATATTAGTTACCTTTCACCAGACAGCTTGGCTTTTGTTTGTCGATGTACTATGGACTATCTAAACATCTCCAAATGTATTGTACTGTGCCTTGCTAGGAATATGTTGGTTTCTTTGTTAGGAAATGTTACATCAAAATGTATTACTTTACTGCAGAAGTGATAGTATATTTTGTTTACTAATGTATTACCAAAACCTATCAGCAAAGGTTTTGTTTAAAAAACGTAGTGTCAAAGTTTTAATTCTCAACCAAGGTATTTAGTAAATGTATCATTAAAAAAAGTACATTATTATGCCAATACTCAACGTATTGAATATGATAATCTGCTAAAATCCATTATTACATACTCTATTTGTGATTGAACCATACATTTTCCTAAACCTTCTCTTTTCACTCATTCATTTAATTCTTTACAGAGAACCAACTCCCTCATTTGTCCTAATGGATATCCAGAGTTCGACCGTAGTGACCTATGTGTACAAACTATTGGGAGACGAGGTCAAAGTGGAAAGGATTGAGTACAAAAAGGCATAAGAGTTAACTATGTACAGTGTTGTATAGTAAGCGAAATTGAAGTTATGATAGAATCGCTATAGTCAAGTTTCTGGATTTTACATGTGTGTATTTGTATTTTCTTAATGAGCAAAATAATGAAATACTTTAATTCTTTTCAATCAATCAATCAGCCTATGCCAGTCCACTGCTGGAAGTAGGCCTCCCCAAGGTTACGCCACAAAACACGATCACTCGTGGCCTTCAGCCAAGCACTACCAGCGACCTTTTTCAGATAATTGATCCATCTAGCAGGGGGGCGTCCTACACTACGTTTAGCGATACGTGGCCGCCATTCGAGAACCGCTTTTCTCCAACGGTCGTCGGTCCTGCGATAAACGTGGCCGGCCCACTGCCACTTCAGCTTGCAACATCGGTAGACAACATTTACGATTTTGGTTCTCTACTAGATAATCACGGTCCGGACTCTGCTCCTTAACGAGATACCCAGCATCGAACGTTCCATTGCAGGCTGAGCGACATGTAATCGGTGAGCCAGCCTGACTGTCATGTTCCACGTCTCGGCACCGTATGTCATACTATTCTTTTTAGGATGGACAAAACCTCGTAAGCTTTTCTGTTAGATTATGATGGCATTATATGGATTGTTACTGTCATACCCTTATTGCTTCTTACATGGTGAAAAGATTTACTCCTAAAGTTTCGAATATATGTAAATATACAAATACACACAGAATTGAATAATCCATGAATAGTTACTTGACTGTATGAGTTAGTAAGAAAATCTATACCATGGTATATACTCTATTAAGAAAAGTATATTAGAAGTATCTATAACTGTCGAACGTGTATGCAGAGATCAGGTTCTTGATAATAATACCAGAAAAGGTAGTCAGAACTCAAGGATAATTAAACCTAGAACCTTGAAATATTGAAAATAACTATAATTATAGAGTGTATACCATGGCTGTTTTATACATTTATTTGTTTAAACATATAAAAGGCATAATGTAAGGATTAGTTAATAAGAGTGTAAGTTAGATTGTGTAATGTTTTTATATCATGTTCCAATATTAAATAAGTAAATGTATGTATGTAGTTCTTATATGTATATTAATTATCATTTGCTTTGTGAAATTTCAAGTTAATTTTAACAAGAACAACATAATAGTTCTTTCTAATTTTTTTAATTCAATATAAAGAATCTCTAAAAATAAATCAATGATAAACATCACGACAAAGATTTCAGATTTCTTATTAAAGGACCTAGGTTCAAATCCTGGCTTTGGCATGTAATAAATAATGAATGAAATACAATACAGTTCGCTAACGGTGAGAGAAAACATCGTGAGGATACCTATCCTTTGGGATTGGTAATAGCCAGTGCCTGTATACGGCGATACGGTTAACTACCTATCATGTTGGGTGCTGTCTATCTAGTGAAACGCGGGCTTTGAGTGGCCAATACATGTCTTCGAAATTTCGAAGATAGGCACTCAAGCCTCTGACTACCCGCTACATTAAAGGAAGTGTATACACAAGTCGTGAAGCGAATGTTTAATTTATATTCTATTCAAGTAGTTAATTATGTATTTAATTCTTTCCTTTAATATTATACGTACGTTAGTATATGATGCATTGTAAATACTGTTTACATAATTTTGTACTGTTATGTAAGTATGTACTAGTACTTGAATAAAGGTAATAAATATTGTATAAGTTTTTTTTATTATGTAATTATAATTATTCATTATCCTTTTTGATGACCCCGGGGCGTAAACGGTTAACCACCTGAACACTAATCGGGAGGTGCCAGGTTTGTAGCCGGTGGATACAGAGTTAAGTACTATGTTATTTTGCTTTTCCGTACGATCGTTATTTATATATGTATCAATTACATATAATAAGTATATGTATATTTATTAAAATACGTTAACAAGTCTGAATGATCCTACTTAGGGGCCATACCAATCGGTGTAATAGTGTCCTACAATATATTTTATATTAATCCACTAAGTAATAAATATGTCCCGGGCTAGATGTGACGTAAAAAGAAAGCTAACTATATAGCTGCCGTTCTTTCTGGCGTGTCTTGTAAGGGACTAGGGTTAAATGGAAGGCATTGGCGATGGGTTAGCAACTGGTCAATGTTTCACAAGACACCACGATCTCAATATTCAAGTTTTTAAGTGACTATTCGCCGAGTCATTATGGTGTCTTCGATAATATGTCCACCCCGAAGGATTAAAGGCCGTGATTGCATAAAAATATATTTTCATATTTGTTGTCCATAAGAAATGTAACAAAATCTGTTATAACGACATCGAAGGGACTACTCGTGTTAAGTCGTAGAGTACCCGCCACATAAGGTGGCAGTTGGAGGCGTCGCCACAGTCGCGTAATCCAGTGTTGCCAGTAAACACGCCAAAACTAGCACTCACTGTGCCATACGGCTCGATACATTATATTGAGGTTTCATTTGTAACGATCTTTGGTTGCAGAGCTATAAACTCAAATAAAACAAATTAATATACCAAAGTCAAAAGTCAAAATATTTTTATTCAAAATAGGCCCTATCATAAGCTCTCTTTGAAAGTTATTTTATGATCTAAGTACAAATTAAAAAAACTATATATTGACAAAAGGAAAATATATGAGTGAAGTGGAAGGGCGGTTACGTAGGGGCCGGCCTAATAAGACATATATGTAACAGTCAGATAGACGCTATATTGAAAAAAGGTGACGTTAGGAGTACCTATAACCGCCGAGAGTGTATTAGAGAATGTATGAATGTCAATGAAGCGAAAGTGGTCTGTCAGGATCGGGACAAATGGGGATCCGTGATCTCTGCCTACCCCTCTACAGGGAATCAGGCGTGATGTGTATATATGTATGTAAAAAAACTATTTCAAACATGGCACTGAGCATTGTCTTTACATATTTTTACCGAGGTTAGTTCACCAACCATTTCGTCTGCTCAAGATGCCACGTCATGAAGACCACGACCGCTCTGATAAGAGCGTAACGATTGAGAAGAAGAAGTTCAGCGGAGACCCTTGGAGAAGAACTAACAAGACACTCCAGAAATCAATTTATTATAATCACCCTTAACAAACATAAAAATTACAAAGAGTGGGCAAAAAACACAACGCTGGTAATACTAAATTTACCTTTCATACAAAATAACACGCAATGGCGGAAACGTCAAATTTAGTTCCAAGTTTGGCTACTGCCACCTTATGTGGCGGGTACTCTAAAAACCGATAGTTGTAATAACCAGTGACAGGTAGTAATAGGGAAAATAATACGTATATTCCTGTAGGAAATTGAACCACTTTTTGTTTACTTCAATACAAAGATATAATATAAGAGAACAATATAATTTTGCCATCTTTTTGTATGCATAAAATCTGTTATTTTAGTTTGTATGGAACACTTTTGTCGTGCATACACATTTTGTATTTCACGTTGGATTTTAATCAGTGTATCGTCCCAATTTTCCTGCATGTGGTGTGATACACCATATTCTTTTGACAGATCTTTGTTTGGGTTTCCTTTCTCTAGCTTTGAAATAATACGCGATTTTTCCTCGATATTGATTTGCTTTCTTTTTGTTAGCGACAAGTTACACAATATGTTTTGGTGCGTCTTGTGTACTGACCTAAGAGATATGACGAAACGGGCCTTGAGGCTACGGCATGCACGTGCTTTGTTTCTAAGAATTACAAAAGACCCTAAACTTTTTTTACTTTTACGATAATAGCCATTGTCCATTATATTGTGCCAGATGTGGATACTGCTACCTATTCAAATTGTTTACAATACAGTTGAGCCGGTCGTTCTACAGATATAATTTTCTGAAAAAATTAACGAAATGTGGTCGCTCAATGCGGTATGTCGTAGTAAACAATGTCGTAAAAACCAATGTTTTTGATAAGGCGGTCATATAGCATTCAGCCAGGACCTTTGATTTTGGTCATTTTAACCGGTATGTTGTTCTAAACGATGTCGCCATAAACGGTTTTGACTGTACTTGTAAATGGCGACGATGGCTTCCCACCTGTCACATTGAGTACTGACTATCTGGTCAACACGTAGGTTCGAGGTGGCCATAGAAGTACTACCTTCGTAATTGCGGAGATGGACACCTGAAACTCTGACTACCCCGCAAGGGTTAATGGTCGTGAACACGTTTGTCTTTGTCTAAGAAATGTAATCAAGTATTACATATTTCGGAAAAAGCAACCAGGTTTCAACACGTTTTAGTGACATCTACACATTTAATGTGGGAATCCTCAGTATTTTTTAAAAATTTTGGTCACTATTAGCCCACTTTTCACCGAATAGCACCCAACGTAGCAGGATGTAGGTAATAAAACAATAAATCACCCAAATCAGACACTTCCCTTTTTCTGTTGGTACGACTATTATTGTAGTGTATTAGAAATGTATGACGTGTTGATATGGGATTTTGATAGAATGTACAGCTATCATTCTATTGTGAAAAGAAATTTTGAATTAAGATGTATTTGGCCTATAAATATATAAGTTGGCTGACCTCATTAATGCACTGACCATTAATTATAAATAAATATAAAAATAATTTTCCACATGCACTACCAAAGATGGGAGAAAACATCGTGAGGAAACCTACCTGTTTCCCAAACAGGTAATAGTTAGTGCCTCTAAATGGGACCATGGCTCACCATCTGTCATATTGAGTACTGACTATCAGGTCACGACAGGTGGCCATAAAATTACTACTTCCGCGAATACCCTGAATGCCCCGCTATGGTTAATGGTCGTGAACGCGTTTATATTGTTTGTTTAGTTGTTAATTGACTGATTTTACATAATGCGTATTATTTACAGTAAATAATTAAATTGAGTAATGATGATTTTCAATCTACATCTTGAAGAACATCGAAAAATAATGAAGAACATTATAATTTTCACGATCCTGGCATAAGATTCTCGTTTCACTAGCTTCCATAAACCGCTGCATACGTATTCGGCGATAGTAAGTAATAACTACCTTCATTTCTTTACTATTGTTAATATAACCACCTACTTATTTTTATAAGTTTAGGATGGGGGGTTTCATAGAGAAATCATTCAGAAATGATGTGTACTACACGCCCTTAACGGATCTAGGTCGACCTTTCCTGTAACCCTGTATATAAGAAATCTCTATCTTCCCCTCTGAAGAGATTCGGTCGTAACTTTTAAGATTCCAAATGACTTTCATTCTATTGTAGTCCCAGATTATAACAAAATAGCACTGCTAACTCTAACCAATATACGATGACCTCCATTTGATTGGCTAATGACTTGCTCTAGGGGTCTACGTGATTAGTCGCTCGTCATTTTGCTAACCTTGTATAGATCGTTGACTTAGTCCACTTATATTAAGTGCGTAATAGTTTAGCATGATAAACTGGGAGTAGAATAGAAAGTAAATAGCTATCTTTCGTACTTCAGTGTTGGGAACGAAGGTAAGCAAGGAATTAAGAAGTGTACATACATATTTTAAATACATATTATCCTATGCTATTCTGGGCGTGAAAAGAAGGCTAATTAGTTGCCTTTCTTCCTTGAATGTCTAAAAGGTACATAAGTGGAGGTTTAGGATACGGAAGTTCTTCGTTTGATATCTACCAGATCATGTACCTATATATGATAATGAAATATCGTGCGTGTAAAATAAGTTCAATGCAACCATATTACGAATACTCCACAATTTCGTAGATGGACACGTAAGCTGCTGACTACCTCTTAAGGGTTATCTCTGATTACCTCCTCCATCATTACAAGTAGTACAGACACAACAAATATTAAAATAACAGTAAACAGGAAACAAAAGTTGATTCAGTCTACTATCTGTGGAAACGAGGTCAAAATACTGTTTTTTTATTTATAAACATTTTGCCAACACAAGGTCTTTCATGACCTCTGCGTTGATTCTGCAAACGATTTCGATTCTATTCGATTTAAAGGCTAAAAGTGACTAAGGAATACTCCCTATTTGTTAAGCAATTAGGTAAAATGAATATCTTTATCTCTGCCTATCTTTGTTGGGAAACGGGCGTGAAGTGTATTTGTATGATATGTTTAAATAAAACATTTATACCCGTTAATATTTCTTTTTCAGCACCGTTAAAGTTTATTATATAAATAAGCAATACATTAAAGTTTATATACCTACTAGATAGATACTTATAAACTAAGTTAGCCCTTTTCTTTTGATATCTCAAATTAAACTTGTTATAGGGGGAAAAGGTTACAAAACTGTAGATATACATACCTATAGTAACTGGAAATACAAAACAAATCCCCCATATTTACTAATATATTATACTCTTGTAATGTATTTTATTATCTGTGCTCTTGTAATCCCTTACGATATGATGGAAAGAAAGAAATAAAAGAAAACAATACCTTATTCTATAGAAAAAAAAACCGATTTTTTTTTGCTTACCTTTCAACTACTTTCTCTTACCAGAAACAACATACGAGTAAGCAAGACAGAAAAGTGTATACGTGCGTAGTAGCAGAATCGCTTCGATTTTGTTTTCTATTGTCATAGTAACACCTGCACCGTGGCACGTACGCCAAAATAATGAACGCAATCATTTTAAGATTTATCTCACTTGAAAGTTACCTACATACTTTGCACACAAACATAAATAGAGATGTAATGTAAGTTAAGCTTTCTTGGATAATGACTAAGGGACTAGAAATTTACTAAAATAGTATTTTTGAGCGCTAAACATAATTTCTTCCATTTTATACTTATCAAGAATTGTTAGGCTTCATACCATTCAAGTAAAATGTGACTTACTCTATGGGTTGTTTATATAAGATACTCGATATATAAGACGAGTGTTCAGTGTTCATTACAGTCGTAATAGATGCTTGAGTAACCAGCATAATTACTATTCAGTTTCTTATTTAATAAAAAAAGACTACCGTAGTCACAATTCAATTTTTGGCTATTAAACGCTGACGTTTCACATAACAGTCACCAAATAATCAGTGTCTTCAATAAAATTTATAACCACATCAAGCGTCAACAAGAACCTCGAACCATTATAATATCTCCTAAGTCACATTTAGCCTATATAACTATTCACACGTGATGTAAACAACGTATTTCAGGCAACTAGTCTCCTAATAGTACAATGGCTTAGTCATGCGGTAAACAAATTATGTGTGCCACTAGCCAAACATGTTAAGGCACATGTAGGCAATGTATGTTGGTAACTATGTAGTGGTTCGTAAGAGGCAACCACGAGATATGTAGTTAGGTAGTTATTTTACTTGTATTTGTACAATTCTAAGTAAGCGTCATATATAACTTTCTTCTAATATTTTGTAAACGACTACTATGAAGCATTGAAATGACGACATTTTGAAAAAGGTGATGTTAGAAGTTGAACAATAAGTATGAATGATGAAGGAGTATGGATTTCAATAAAATGATAGTGGTATGCCAGAATCAGGAAATATAGATATCCAGATTTCTATCTACCCCTTGTGTTTTGTATGTGTGTATATCATTATGTCCCTGGATAAAAGCTTCCATCAGTTTATTGTAAGAGGTGACAAATGAAGTAGGGGTTTTTTTAATATGTATTTGGGCAAAGGGTATACCGTTATTGCCCATTTTACATCTTTGTAGCCCAAAAGAATATTAAATCTTTAGGGCGTTTCGGTCTATTCATCCCTTTATTGTATGTTTGTATATTCTGTCCGCTTCTTTAAGGATTATAGCCGTGAAACATTCATATATATAATCATTAACTGACCAAATACAAAAGCCTAAATGTCTACGTGAGTTACAAAGCGTAATGATGTATTAATTAGGTTAATTGTAAATGTAAACATCAATTTAACATGTCAACTATTATCTGGGAACTATTATGTAAAATGTAAACAGGATAATTGGTACAAAAATATTAATATCCTGGGCTAGACTGGGACGGAAATAGAATGCTAACTAGCTGCCGTTCTTTCTGGCATGTCATACGAAGTGACTATGGGATTAGGGTTCATGGAATCATTTGGATGATATGAGACCAACTTGATTAAAAAGTTTACAGGATGTGAATATATGTATGTTAAATACAATTATCTCTAGCTGGTTTAGAGTTCCAGGTTCGATTCCCGACTGAATATCTATTAGATGAGTGATGAATGGTATTGTTTTTAGGTATAGCGTCCACGAGGTAAATTATCATTAATAAAGTAAGCATCTGTCTACCCCGAAATATATTAGTTTACATCTTCATCACGTATCATATAATATAGATACCTACGTGATCAAGGAGTTTCAATACCCAAACTTTAGTAAACACTTTTGAAATCAAAGAAGTGAAATGTTTGTTAAACTATGTTACAAACCGGTAATATCGTAATTGTTATAAAACTGTTTATGCCGAAATAACCTTCAGTTTAACCTCGCCATTTGGGCTCTGTATACAAAACAAACCCCCGCCACAACATACGCACACATACATATAACATATACACACATAGTCGATAAATCTATAGATACTTTAACTTATCATGTAGTTAGTTAAGTAAGCGGCAAGTAAAATAAAACTAAACAGAAAGCTGTACCAAAACCAGTCGCGTTCCGAACTCCTTGGTGAGTGGTTCTACGTTCGCTCCTGAATAAACTACAAAGCTATACAACCTCAATGTGTAAAACTTAAAAGAAGTTTAAAATATATGTAAACTTTTTGGTGTGAAATAAAAACTTTTTGGAGAAAAACTTTCGGACACGTGTTTTTCAAAATGGCGGTTACATTGATGCGTTTCGGTGTTCGCTCTTTGGCATTTAATTTGGAACGGTCTGCGGCTGTTTTATCCAGTGTTAGTGTGCAAAATAATCAAATGAAGGTAAAGGATTTACTTTGTATTTATAATAGTGCATTATGAATTATATTATAACGTATTATATTTTAATTTTACATCTCTATCGCAAACAATGTTACCGGCCACGCGCCTTATATGAAAATATTTATTATGGTAAAGGATTTGAATTACAGTAATATTTATTTCACTCCTTATCTATATAACAATTATTGATCAATTAATGAGTTTGTTCATTCTATGCATCCATTCAATAATAGGTACGATGTTCATGTATGTACTTATGTAATTAAGTAAAAGTAACTAAACATTATCGCGAGTATACAATCGCTTAGCAACAAGTAAATGTCGGAAAGTTGTTAAAGAGAGATGCGTTAGTCGATTGTTACGTAATAAGTCAATGACGGTTATTATTGATTCAAAATATTGTTGTAAATATATTAATTCTAATTATTAAATATCAATGCTATCACGCTTCATCACGAAACTAAGTCTAAATGTGAGTCAGATATTATATTTCAAGGGCTCTATCTACCCTGAAACTGATTAGATGTCGATGAGGTACTTTTTTAAACTGTATGAAAAGGAGAGATTACTATAATTTATTTTTCATTACAAATCGTATACAAAATCGAGGAAGATCTATTGATTAAATAATAATTACATATTCACCGGAAAACAAAAAACTGACTGCGTCTCTTGGCATTATAAGAGTTATCAAGGTCGGACATCGATAGAATAAAAAAACGTAGCCATTAATTTGATAGCTTGTCTTGTATAATTTGATTATTGTCTCAATCAAAATAATAATAATTATGTAAAATTGGTTAAGAATAGTCAGACTATCGCAAAGCACAACTAAAAGCGATCTTTATGCCTCTAATTACATCGATATAGATTAAAATCGTAATGAATGCAATCAACTTAGGTAGAGTTCTCAAATATTAAAGATTAATATTTTTTTTACTATATAAAACACATGTTCGTAAGTATGTAGTTATATTTATTCCCCAACTAAAAATCTTGAAATGGAATATATTAAAAGCAAAACAAACATTTACAGCCCCATAACATAATTATATAGATGATGCCTCTTGCGGGAATCGAACCCGGGAAGATAGACAGCTGATGAAATTTATGTCTTCTCATAAACTAACTCGCAACATATTGAACATTCATTTAAGACCCAATATTACCTCTGTGACACCCAAAATGTCTGATAACCTTTTATCTATACTGCCCACTTGTACGTTATCTCATATACCTATGAATATTTTAAATAGAGGTTATACAATACTAATTGCAATAATGAATATTTTTAATAGCTAAGTATATTCACGTTCTTATGTAACGAAAGGGAGAACAAAACGTCGAAGTATTATTCAGTACTATATTATAATACATACATACATACAGACAGATCACGAACGTTTCTCTATAGAGGGGTAGGCAGAGATTGCGGTACCTCATTTATTGTAATCTAAGTTAATAATGCAATGATATGTTGATTGAAATGCGGCTATTTTGCATTCTATATACGTCTGATATTAGTATGGAACTTAGAATTTTGTGGTAAGCCATAAGAACAGACACAACGCATCCATATTGTCTTAAGACAGTTCGGTCAATTGTATGTAAATGTTCGCTGCCTTAAAAATAGAATAAAAGATTAACACAACTTGCATATATATTGCATTTAGTTACCAAGTTTTTTGTTTCTTAACTTAAATAAACATCACGCTCGATTCTCTATAAAGGGGAAGGCAGAGATTATGCATCTTCCTTTTTCCAAGATCTGGCTCTCGTTTTGTGGACTTATAATCGCTTCCTAAATATTCGGAGGTTAGAAACTTCTAAGTTACACTTTTTATAGTGGCTGTTTGTCTTTCTTTTCGAAATATTGAGGGTAGCTAACGCCTAAAAGGAGTTAATGAAATTACATACTATGTTCTCGCTTCCTTTCAACTTAATTTTAGGTTGCTATTCCACCAGCCAATAGATTGTAATAGAAACTTAGTCACCTCTTACAACGTGCCAGGAAGGAAGTCAGATTTTCTGTTTACGTCCAAATATATCTCAATTTATTACGTAATACTCGTATATTTAAATATTCAACAAACAATAAATATTCTTTGTTTTCACCGTGAAGAATCAGCTGTGCAAATTTTGAATGATCTGTTGTGTTGCTGGCTGAAATTTTGTTACTTCATAGTTTCTTGTTTATAACATAACACAATCTTCCTTGTCTGCTAGGATATCAACTTTTTACGTAATCATTAAATGTTTAAAAAAGCATCATTTTTCAAGTGCATATTAGAAAATTACCTATGAGGCGTTTATTATTTTGCTTTGGGTGATAAACTGAATACCTATCAAAGTATTATTTAATAATAGTACATTCATTGAACGTCGAATTTTGAATATTAAGTGGCACTGGTTGTCTTACAACTAAGGCTCTACTGTTGTCATCAATTCTATTCAAACTCTATTTCTATACTTAAAGAAACATAGGAATTGAAAAAACACAAATACATTACCTATGTCTAGTTTACATATATATGAGTATAATTTAAATACCAATCTCTTAATGTCTTGTACATTTTTAGCCCTTGCGAATTAAATGAAAGTTACGAGTATATAACGGAATCATACTCGGTTTTGTGTTGTCGGATATAGCAAAAGGTACGTTTACCTTGGTGTCAGAACCCTCTGACATGGCTTTGACCGCTTTAGAGGCTTGGGTTCGATATCCGCTGTACAGTTTTATATCCTATTGTTGGTACAACAAGTTACTTACGTTTACTTTACGTAGGTTACAAATAGTACCTCTGGAATAGTCATCTGTGACATTGATTCCTGACTATTTGATCAAAGACAAAGGTGAATATCACAAGGTTAGTCTATCAAACCTCTGTTGATACTGACCGGTGATATTGCGGTTGTTAATTACAAACGAAGACAAAATATTTCAATTAAACTTGTATAATCGTAGATGTTTCGGATAACATATTTTTTAAGTTATACCAAGTCATGAATCAGCATGAAAATTCTGATATTTCTATTTATGTAGCTGAATGAATAGTGTGGGGTCTAAACAATTTGCATATTAAAAGTCACAACCTAACACTTTCAAATATAAACTGAAGCTCATTTCACATTTAAATGTGGCGAATTTGGTCCAAAAAGGAACTGGAATATCTGGTTTCAAACGGTCATATGTTGAATGGCTTCCTCGCTTATAGACTAATAAATTATTTTATTATGCAGAATGGAATTTAAAGTCACGTGTAAGTTGATTTAGTAAGAAGGGATAATTGATGTTACGGTAGTGTTAAGGGTTGTTTTATGTTGGTTATTACTTTTCAACTTGGATAAAAACTTATCAAAATAAAACTAACTTTTTCAAACTTCATGCCCGGATTATCCAACGATTTATAACCCTGTTAATGTAGTGTATGTATGAACTGTGACTCGTATTAAATATAAATTTATAACCAAACTGTATGTATTCTCTTTCTGTTCTCAAAGTGTGGAAAATAAATACATTCGAAATATATAATTTCCTTATATCACTTATTGACCATTTACAAGCCGATTAAAAGACTGATTGAATTCTTTAACAACTCCCAAACCTCTGTAGATCTTCAGTATCAACATGATATTTGCTAAATTTGCAAACCATAAATGTTCTACTGATCAGCAAATTGTTCTTTAAAATATGTCACGGTCACAATAGCTATAGCAGACACTATCATATCTTATCGACAGTGGAATAAGCATGGAATCCGCGAACAACTAAAAATCAACTCTAAGCAAACCTTATTAAGTTGTAAACTTAGTTTTAACTTAATTTATTCATTGGCAGTCGTTGTGCGCGTTTCAGTACAATGAACTCGACTCATGTAAAAAACAATACAGTACTGAGTTTTGCTAACTTACTTCGACCATATGCGAATAATGTTTATTTTTAGTTATGCTTCCCAATTGTTGGGTTTGAATCGTAATGATTTTTGATATATGTAAGATAATTAAGATAATATACGTTTCACCATAATAAGGCAGTGTTGATGTTTCAGCGAAAGTTAACGGTCACTAATAGTCCACGATTCCCCAGCTATTAGGAAGATTGCGAGTCCATCACCGTTTATTTATATTATCTATCTATTCTACTATCAAGAGCAATGCTACGTTTCTTTACAATGTTTTCCATCCATACTTCCAAAATTTGCCCAGTGTTTACTCGTTTCAATCCATTACGTTACTTAGATATAGTTTGAATGCTAAACAGTAAATTGATTGAAGATCTGTAGAACATTATTAGTCAACATAACATACGCTTCACGACTTGTGTATACACTCCCTTTTTATTGTGGTTAGTCACAGTCTTGAGTGCCCATCTTCCAAAAATATTCCGTCTTGTTCTCTTGTTTTCTGTGTTGGTCAACTATACAATATTATGACATTTCCGTCTACTAATTTATTTTCTTTATATTATATTGCAGAATTTGATGCAGTCGAGGTCTATGCAATGTACAGGCAATGTTTGCTATTTGAAAGAAGTCGTAAGGGAAACTAGGGATCTTGTTGAAGTTAAGAACACAGGTACGGTACTTAATATGCCGATTGTCATGTATAAGTTTTGATGTAAATGGAAACCAAGCTACCTGGCTTTGTTAGTGTACTTGTATAAAAACTAGGCGATAACGGGAATGGTGAAATTTCACTAGATGTGAATAGAACCAATGGCAAATTAACTACCAATCTACCACCAATATACCTTACATGTTAGTTATAAAGGTGAAAAAGCTGATATTCTATATTCAAAGTTCAGTCCATCATGAGATAGTTAGAATGTCATAAAAAATCTCAGTATTTATATGTAAAATTCTGTATAAAGCGCAGATTTCTCGTTCTAACAATAGACAAATTGAAGTAAGCTTATAGTTTCATAGCATATTTATATTTCCAGGTCTTAGATCCTATAGTAAACAGCACGGAAGGCCTGAAGAGGGTCGAAGGAAACCAGATGAAAGTGACAGTGACAGTGATTCAGATTCTGATACTGAACTTAAGGGTTTGGAAAGGGTGAGTATTGTCATATTTTATTTACATGTTCTTTTTAATTATATTAATAATAAAAGCGTTTATTTACAGCCACAAAAACATACACAATACAAAACGCTCACAATTAAAACTTACGAACTAGAGGATAAGACTTGTGTATGTTAGGTATTGTCGCAGCAAAAGGGTTCCAACTCAGCTGGGTATGTTGCGTTTGATAGCAAATTTTTGTTCATACACACAATCCCATGCTGGTTAAGGCCGTAAAAAGAATGCTGCCATTCTTCCGAGCATGTCGTAAGATAAGACTAAGCATTTATTCTCACTTCATTTATTTGTTAAATTTAAGTGGAAAGTAAAGTTGGACAGATAGGCCGCGTAGAACTTACACAGATCAAATTGGAGACATTCTTAAGGCGGGTGTATGTAGTGAAGAACAGAAGAGCATGTATGAGAAGTTTAATGAGTGAGTGAAGCAAGAGAGATTTGTAAGGTTCGTTCTAGGTAGCGAACGATATTCTCTACTTAACTCGTTGAAGACCTATGTACAGTCAACGCTAAAAGAGCAGTCCCAGTAACTTTTTATAAGGTTTAAGTTTATAAGAACAAAAGGCAATATTTTTCATTTTAAAACTGGAGCCAGTATGCATTGTCATGGCTACTATACGTTCGCGTGCTTCGAAATGAATAATATTGACTCTTGTTCTTATAACCGTATACCTTATAAAAAGTTACTGGGACTGCACTTTTAGCGTTGACTGTACATTAAATAAATAAAATATAAACCATCCATTTTAATCGGAGTTTCTTGTTGGTTCTTCTCAGAGCCAGGGCTTCCGAACCAACGGTAGAATTTAAATGCTAAGAGACAACCAGTGTCAGGCATATGTTTTGACTTTCAATGAATGTACTGTACTTGTACTTATGTTGAATAAAATACATACATACGCTTCACGACTTGTGATACACACTCCCCTTTTTTTAATTATGGCGGGGTAGTCAGAGGCTGGAGTGCCCATCTCCGAAATTTCGAAGAATAAAATCATTTGACTTTAATTACAGTCAGAGTTCTGGCTTCGCAAGATGCGCACCGTACACAACATCCTAGACGTGGACAAAGATGGGCTGATAACCTTCAACGACTTCGAGCTCTTCGCCAAGCGGTTCATCGCTCTGGGACACCTCGACGAGAAGCATTCCAAGGAGTTTGTGGAGATTATTAAGGTGAGAAGGTTTACTTATAACCACCGAGTGTGTATGAGGAGTTGTATGAATGTCAATGAAGCGTAAGTGGTCTGTCAGGATCGGGACAGATGGGGATCCGTGATCTTTGCCTCTACAGGGAATCGGGTGTGATGTGTATGTATGTATGTATTAAACTTACCATAACGTGAATACACTACCTTTTTATTATGGCGGGATTTCGCCGAAATTTCTAAGGTAGAAGTCATTCAATACCCGCGTTTCACTAGATAGACAGCAATCAACGTGAGGTGGTGAACCGTATTGCCGTATACAGGTACTACTTACAATACTTATCACGAGAGGTGGATTTACTCACAATGTTTTTCTTCAAGGTTAGCGACTGTAAATTGAGATTAAAATGTAGTGATACACTTGACCCGTAGTAGTCTGGGACTGAATAAAATGCTATCGAGCTGCCATTCTTCCCAGCATCCCGTAGAAGGTGACTAACTAGAATTAATAGAATTTATTGGGCGATGGGCTAGCATATACATATGTATATTCTGTCCTTCAATCCTTCAATCCTTTGGGGTAGTCTGATTGTCGGTAACATGACATTTCTCTCCACACTAAAAGGACTTTCATCACATATGTATATACTTATATATGTATGTATGTTTCCAGAAAACCTGGGAAGAGCAATGGGGAGCCATAGACCCTTACAACTTCGTCACGGTGGAGCAATATATGGAGGATATGAACCACGTGCTCAATGACAAGTCTCTGAAGAAGCGGGCGCATCGCTGGCTACCCTATCTGTTTAAGGTAAGATTGAGTCCAGTTAATTTAATTATTTTAATTTATTTATTTCTTATTTTAATTAATTAATTTTTTATTTTATTTGGTTCTCAACCTCATGGCTGAGGAAATGGACCTGTTTTTGTGTGCTCTGAGCGAATTTAAAACCGTAGGATTATATTGTATAATAAGTTATAAGAGTGATGTATAATATAATATAATTAGTTACAAGTTTTTTTTAATTATAATTTAATACGTGACTTAATCGATTGCATTATGTTACTGTACCTATAATAATCGATGTTTGAGGAAGAAAGAAAGAAATAAATATATATTGCTATAGACGTATACATATTCACTCGAGTCATTTAATCCCTTTTGCGATGGACAGGGTTTCAGAGACATCAAAATATCTCCTTGGTCACTTATTAGCATTTTTTGATATGGATTTGTTTATTTCGTAAAATCGGTATAACTTAATCGTCAGGGCTTAGGTAATTGTATTAGTAGGTAAAGGATTTAAACCCTGGAACATACATTAATAGAAATAACATTGTCTCGAAAAAAAATAATTGCGAAAATCACTTAAATACGTGAAAAACTGACATAAAGATGACTTAAACACTACAACCTAAAAATACTATCGACAAATAAAATACTATCGATAAATAATAAAAATACTATCGATAAATAATAAACTCATTAGATAATATTCATATAACTTTTTAACAATAAATCCTGTATTCCCTCAGGCGGTAGACAAGGACAACTCAGGCTTCATATCGGTGAAGGAGTTCAAGCTGTTCTTCGAGTGCCTGGGACAGGGGCACGAGCACGCCGCCGTCGCCTTCGCATCCATCGACACTAATGGGGTCAGTATACGATTAATACATACATACAAAACTGCTCGGTACGAGATTATCCGGCAAAGAACCAAAGTGATAGGACATAGTCTATCGTTGTTGTAAACTGAAGTGGCAGTTGGCCGGCCACGTCTGTCGTAGAACCGACGACTGTTGGAGTAAAGCGGTTCTTGAGTGGAGGCCACGTCTCGGTAAACGTAGTGTGGGACGCCCCCCTGCCAGATGGACTGATGACCTGAAAAAGGTCGCTGGTAGTGGTTGACTGAGGGCCACGAGTGATCGTGTTTTGTGGCGTAAACTTGGGGAGGCCTACGTCCAGCAGTGGACTGACATAGGCTGATTGATTATGAATCCCTATCGGGGTGGACAGAACCTCGGAGATACAATATCTCGTAGGGAAATTTTAGCATGAATATTGGGGTTGAGATATTATATGGAACATTGGTGACAGGTTGCTAAACTATCGCCCAATAGATTCCATTTTTTTCCCCTAGTACTTTAGTCACTTCTTACGACATGCATTCTTAGCATTCTTTGTACGTCCCAGCTAACACAGTTAGTAATTAATAGTATTTAGTGATATAAGAATACAATGTTATATGTTTACCAGAGTAAAATCACGAGCTAAACGACAATTCAATACAAAAGGGCTACTGTATACTAAGCTGATCGCAGTAATATATTAAAGCAATATTTTGATAATAAAATATGTAAATATACTATTGATGTTTTTATTTCAATAATGATGAATTTAGTTGCCATTTTGTATTGGTTTATCGATTGTTAGTTTCGTTCGTGGTCTCTTAGACGTAAATATATAGTACACGTAAATTTATATTGTGGCCATACCTTTGATTCATTAATTTTTAGTCTAATTAACTGAGCTACGAGTATGAACATGTATCTCCATATAATCAACTATTATAATAAAACATTTATTCCTTCCAGGACGGAAAACTCTCAATGAAAGAATTCGTGAAGTTAGGTAAGGAATTCTTCTCGACCGAGGACCAAACCCGGGTCTCCAAGATGTTCTGGGGCCCCCTCGTCGAAGCGTAGACTGCTAGGATCATAGGTAGAAACAAAATTAATACTTTGAAGCTTAAATTCCTATTTTCTATTCCTATTAATACAAAATGCATATTTCCCTATAGAGAGACTGGAAAATAGCAGGAGTGTACGTTTAAACTGATACTGGATTAAGTAAATTTACATATATTTACATTAAGTGCAGTTCTATATACATACTCGGTTGTTATAAATACTGTAACTTCATATGTCATGATTAATAACTAACGGGACTTATCGCGTAAGTTTTTATATAATAAAGTTACCTTTATTAACCTGACGTTTCGGCTACGTTGCAGCAGCCATGGTCATGGGCAGACTTATTAATCATGAGTATAAATCGCGAATCTCTTAAAACTATAACTTCGTATGTCTTCAATTGATAACAACATGAGTGTACTTTACTTGAATTTTGTCACTAAATTGAATTCCAATTAATTGTTATTGAGTCCGAAAAGAATAAACATCTTTGGTTAGTAAATTCCAAAATAGCACGAATGAAATTTATGTAAGCATTGTGTTTAAGAAAAGCTAAAACTTATAAGGTATAAGAAATTGGAATATTTTGTGACTAGTGACTAGATATGTCTTGAAGACAATAAAAAGGCTTTTTGTAGCATTTAGATGTACTAGACTTTGTAAGAAGTTAGGCAAATAGAATCGCTGGAATTCATTATATGGAATTAATGATCTTTGATATGTATTTTTGGAAAGTTTTATGTATTTTTTGTAAATTTGAGGACTTTTTCAGAATTGTTTTTAAATGTAGTTTTTAAGTGAAGTCAACTAATGTAAGAATCTCAATAAAATTATGAATTGAATATTTGTTTTACTTTTTTCCTACTGCAAACCCCATAAACAAAAGTAAATTTGAAAGAATAAAAGAAAAGTGCCAATGAAGCGAAAGTGGTTTGCCAGGATCGGGACAGATTGGGATCCGTGATCTCTACCTACCCGTCTACGGATAATGGGGCGTGATGTGTATGTATGTATTTGTACACGATAAATTGAGAGTAGGTAATAATGTAAAATAATACCAATACAGTATTTTACAAAATATTTATTAATACTAATAACTAAACATTACAATAACGTTAGTGAACAGGAATCAAATTTAAAACTTTCTCTTATGTAATTTTGTAAGCTGAATGGTTCAATTTTGTACATTTAATAATAATTAAAAAAGATCTTGAACTAAAATTAAAAGACAATAATAATGTAACAATAGATATTATGTAAACTATATGCAGCCTTTTTCGCAAATTAGATAGATACAAGATAATTTTCAGTTCAAACGTTTTAGTTTACAGTAACAAACATACTTTAATTCTTCATCATAATTAGACATTCTTTTTCGACAATCAGAAAATAGCATTAACTAGAAAAACATAAATAAGAACTAAATAATACTGAGTTGATCTTTGAGAAGCTTTGTTTCTTCAATAAGGGTTGATATTACGCCCGTTCTGAAAAAAAAAAATACATTAGGAATAAAGTCAAAAGTCAAATGTTTTTATTCAACATAAGTACAGTACATTCATTGAAAGTCAAAACATTTGCCTTACTAATATAATAATAATCGCGTAATCAAAAATAAAAGACTACATACATTAATACACATTTTACTTTTTCTGAATTGCAGGAACTAGTCTAACTAGCTACTTTTCTTTCCAACATATCGGAAAAGACAACTAGATGTCAATAAATCTATTGTGCAATGAGCTAGCAACCTGTTACCAATGTTCTATGTAAAAGCCAGTACAACCATGATAGTTCTGATAAATATGGCCGAGGAGATGTTATGCAAAGACATAAATAACATTTTCCATCGACCCCAAAAAAAGACAAACACACTTAGACTCGTTCACATTAGCATTGACATTGGAACTCTTTTACTAGAGCTCTAGATCATATTATCCGACCGTCCTGACTCAACCGTCTAAATTACAACGAACAATTTATGTTTCGCAAAGCCAATACAACCATGATAGTTCTAATAAATATGGTCGAGGGGGTGTTACATATGTGATTGAATCTATCCCAAAAAGTATTAAGGGACGTAACACTTAATGTCTGTACTCTGTAATATAGTCTACCATCTATAATGTTCCATGTGTACAAATATTATCGCGATGTTCAATCGATGGTGGTTATTTAATCACTGACTACCATGAAAAGAATGACAATCGCGATGCCATAGTAAGTTTCTATACAATGTTTTACGTATTGAAAATAGTATTAAGACACTTACTGTTGTTGTAGAATAGAAGAGATCGTGTCTGAATGAGATTTGCCTAAAGCCACATCTTTCTTCTTGTATTCCTCCTTCCATTTCTTAATCTGAAAACAAAATAAACTTATTGTACACAATGTAACCCATTAGTGTATAAAAAATACTCTAATTAAAATTAATCAGAGTATTGTTTAACCCAGAACATTTCAACAAGAGGTAGAAAATAAAAATTATAATACTATTATACATCTCATTTTATATTTATATCCGATACAGCCGTATCGAAAACTCTACAATTTATATTTCTTATTATACATCATACATAGATACATTCACGCCTCTATATCCCTTATGGATTTGAGACTATCGATCACCCCCTGGAACGATCCTGACAAATCGCTCTTGCTTCACTCACGCCCAACCTTCTCATGCATGCTCTTCTGTTCTTCATGCTTTTGTTGTAATTATATATGAAAATCAATCAATCAGCCTATATCAGTCCACTGCTGGACGTAGGCCTATCCAAGGGTACACAAAACACGATCACTCATGGCCCTCAGCCAACCACTACCAACGACCTTTTTCAGGTCATCGGTCCATCTAGCAGGGGGGCGTCCTACACTACGTTTACCGAGACGCGGTCGCCAATCGAGAATATATGTAAATAGTTATTTTAAAACACTCGCGATTTATACTCATTTTATTTACTATGTGAGACCGGGTCATATCACGATAAATTTATAAAGATATCTGATTACCTTTATTTTGCCCGACGTTTCGACCCAGTTGCATAGGTCGCGGGAAGACTAGCGTCTCACCTCATGTATGTCTACGCTCATAATTTTTGTTAATTCATAGCTAACTTATTTATCTTTATAAATTTATCGTGATATGACCCGGTGTCACATAGTAAATAAAATATATGTAAAACTCTTTATCCACACCTACTGTAATTCTTCTGTATTCTGTATATTCTATTTCTGTATTCTGTAATTCGACGTACTCGGTTGTTTGAGGCTTGGCTCTGTATCAGTGCGTACAGGGTTTAAATCCCGTTTGAGCATGTACCAATAGAAATGAATTTCTATGTACATTTTTGTAATAAAAAACACATTTACGAAATGCATCGAATTATACGGTGAGGGAAATCATCGTGAGGAAGCCTACCTGTACCTACCTTGTAAATAGCGACATGGCTCACCACCTTTCACATTGAGTACTGACTTGACCAACACGGTTGCAGAGATGGAAACCTAAACCTCTGACTACACCACAAGAGTTAATAGCGTTTGTCTTTACACCCACCTCCATACTCTTGGCTTCTGCTCGTTCCCGCAGCCTCTGGATCTGCAGGCCAAACTTCTCTTTCATCTGTTGGTGCCGCTGCAGTTCCACCAACAACTCCCTCTCCGCCACACTAGGGGCGCTGCTGCTACGGAGCGCGCGGATCACTGCGGAGCATCTGCGGAAGTATAGATGACATATATGGATACAAGTACAACACAATCGTACATAATAATTCTTTATTGAGACATCCACATCAATTAACCAAATCCTAACCACACGTAGGCATGTGTTTGGGTTGGACACTCTACTTATTATTTTGTTGTTGTGTAATGGCGCTGTCTGTCACTAATACCGGTTACGCTAAGGCGTGACCTAGTCTGTGACAGCACGACGATCAATTACAAAGTGTACTTTAATCAAAATGTCTAATTTATAAGGTTTAAATAGTATACATACATACATACATATCACGCCTGATTTCCTGTAGAGGGGTAGGTAGAGATCACGGATCCCCATTTGTCCCGATCCTGACAGAGCACTTTCGCTTCATTGACACTCATACATCTTCTCATACACTCTCGGCGGTTATAGGTACACCTAACGTCACCTTTTTTCAATATAGCGTATATCTGACCGTTATATGTCAACACAATCGTACATAATAATAATATCTTTATTGAGACATCCACATCAATTACATACAATATTCAACAAACAATAGAATTCATTGACACTAATTGGATTACATAATACACAACACATAAATAAAAAAATTATTTTACATTTCATTCACACAGCTAGTTGTGGTAATCTCAAAAGGCGTCCAGCTCGGCGGTAGTCTGTAGAGCCCTTAAGGCGTGGAGCCGCCGATTTTCAGCTGGCAGCCCACAGAGGTAAAGCAGTAGGTATAATAAACATACATACGATTTCACTACATAGTATAAAACAAAGTCGCTTTCTTTATCCCTATGTCCCTTTGTATGCTTAAATCTTTGAAACTAGGCAACAGATTATGATGCGGTTTTTTTAATAGATAGAGTGAATCAAGAGGAAGGTTTATATGTATAATAACATCCAATAAATAGTGGAGTAGGCTATATATTTTATCCTCGTGCGAATCCGGAGCGGGTCACTAGTTAAAAATAAAACCGAAATATTTATATATACATACAATCTAAACTACATCACAAAGATAAGCAGTGGCCCCTGCCTTAGAGATATAATGTATCCTAGGTCCATTTTTAGCGTAGATAATGAGGTAGTGAGATATATAACGATGCCATATGGAACGTTGGTGATAGGTTGTAGGCTATCGGCTAATATACTGCTATCATCCCTTAGTTCCTTCAACCACATACCGGGAAGAACGGCAGCTAGTTAGCATTCTTTTTACGTCCCAGACTAGCACGGGACATACAAAACATTAACATAACATTGATATTAGTATATACTTAGCTTATACCTGTCACCATGTTCATGTTCCATTATGAAAGAGCAACCCCAATATTCATGCTAAAAAGTGACTTAAGAGATATTATATGTCAAAATTTCTATCCACCTCGATAGATATTAAAGGGCGTGCATATATATGTATGTATGTAATTGAGGTGAGTCCATAATTTTGTTTTGTTACCTGTATTTGATATCGTCTTGGTGCTTTTCGGCCAAGGCACATTTCTCTCGCAACAATCTTGTTTCCATTTCTGTTCTTTCAAGATCATTCTGTAAAGAAAAGTCGTATAAATATTTAATATGTATAAACCGTGCAATAGTACATATCTCGTTTGGGAATTAAAATTACTTATCCCTCTTTTCTGACTAACAAAAAGAGATAGTTTAGAATTTTATTTAAAAAAAAAGTAGACACTTCGTGATGATTGGTATATATTTTCTGATTCACATCTTTGTCACCAACCATTCTTTATCGCATGCATGGATATACTTAATTATATAAGTAAGCTACTATCATAATAGCTAGCTGTAATAGATAGCTGTACTATGATAATATTCTTGTAGAATAAAAGATTTCGACAATGCATCACAATACATTTATTCGCCTCTTAAAACACTTCGAGAATAATATGTTTCTTCATTTCGCAAACATATAATAATTGAAACCTAATTTTCTTACCGTCAGATCCCTAACCCACTCGCCCTGTTGCTTAGCAACGGCTGTGAGGCCCGCCACCTTCTTGTGGATAGCATCTGCCGCCCTCTGCTGTCGGGACATGTACTCTTGACGGAGTTTCAGTGTCGCTTGTGTCAAAAACTGAAATAAGAAAATTAAGATCAGAAGTGTTATATACACTTAACTAGCGACCCGCTCCGGCTTCGCACGGGTGTAAAATATATAGCCTACTCCACTATTTAATGGATGTTATTATACATATAAACCTTCCTCTTGAATCACTCTATCTATTGAAAAAAACCGCATCAAAATCCGTTGCGTAGTTTCAAAGATTTAAGCATACAAAGGGACATAGGGACAGAGAAAGCGACTTTGTTGTATACTATGTAGTGATTATAGTAAGAACTAAGCGAATATAGGTATAACATGACGAAAATTAAATGTACATAAGGTATGAAATGAAAAATTGCTATTCACACTCGTACTTCGTACATTTTCTACTATGAATGAGATTAATCTATAAAGAAACATGACTATTATTCTAAATAGTCAACACTTTTACATGACATCATGCCACACCATTCAACAAATTAGATTCTAACTATCTATTAAACATTGAAGTTCGACATGACTATATACGCCACAACATCACTACATAGTATAAAACAAAGTCGCTTTCTCTGTCCCTATGTCCCTTTGTATGCGAAACTACGCAACGGATTTTGATGCGGTTTTTTTATTAGTGATTCAAGAGGGAGGTTTTTATGTATAATAACATCCATTAAATAGTGGAGTAGGCTATATATTTTATACCCGTGCGAAGCAGGAGCGAGTCACTAGTAATAACTAAAGGTAACCTTACACCATCACTGACACCACAAAATAACTACAGCTACACGGACCTCTGGCTACCTCTCAATGGATAATAGTTAAAAAAGGTGACGTTAGAGTACCTATAACCACCGAGAGTATATGAGAGGATGTATGAATATCAATGAAGCGAAAGTGGTCTGTCAGGATCGGGACAAATCGGGATCCGTGATCTTTGCCTACTCCTCTACAGGGAATCAGGCGTGATGTGTATGTATGTAGGGATAATAGTCTTTAATAGTGCTTACCTCTAGCATTTCTTTAGCACTAGGCTCTTCCTTCTTGTTAAGATTGAGGATGGGCTGAGATACATCTCTCGTTAGAATCTCTTGGATGATAGCCGTGAAGGAAAGTTTTTGACGCTGGAAATAAATGGAAATATTAATAGAGTATAGTGTTCTTATGGGAAGGAAATACATAGATATACAATTACGTCTTTTAAACCCTTTCGGCGTGGAAAGAACCTTGCAGACTACATTATCTCCAAGGACAGTTTTAGCATGAACATTGGAGTTGTGATGTTATATGGAACATTGGTGAAAGGTTGCTAGCCCATTGCCAAATAGACGGAAAAATAATGTTAACTAGCTGCCTTTCTTCCCGCCATGTCCTAGGAGCCCACTAAGAGACATAAATGGAATAATAGTTTTAAGAGATTCGCAATTTATACTAATGATTAATAACTAACGGGACTTATCGCGTATGTTTTTATATAATATGTGTCTGCCCGTGACCATGGCTGCTGTAACGTAGCCGAAACGTTGGGTTAATAAAGCTAACTTTGTTAAATGGAATAGAGGGAAATAGCAGGATAAACTCAATTAATTTTATTGGAGATCTAATGGAACATAATGCGATGTTATAAATTATTTATAGAGCTTACATTTAAGCTAATAGAGTTAAATAAAAATAGTACGTTGTAGGAAAATGAGAGATTAAGGCGTTATTCTTTTTACTGAGTTGTGTGATTTAATTTTTTTCACAGCAATAGTGAACCGAAAATTTAGTTGACGTACATATTTTTTTGGAATAGCGTTCAGGTGGTTAACCATTCGCAGCACGGCGGTATTAAATTAATTAAAAAATATATTAATTATTATATATTACAATAATCATTATATTATTTACCTCTTTAAGAATCTTCTTAATATCATCTTCTTCTAGGGCTGGATTTTTCATCTGCAACTCTTTATACAGCTGCTCTTCTAGGTCAAACGGCTCCAGAGTTCTGGAATCATCAGCGTATATCCATATAGTATAAGTATCGTGCTGATCTGGGATTCTAATCTAGTTTACATCACTAAACAATAACAAAAATCCTAAAAAGTCATTATAAAATATTACATTTTAGCCAAAATATTTCATTTACTCCTAGTTTATCAATTTCTTAAGACATGCCATTAAAATTCAAGTATTTTCATTGAGTTTTGTCACGTTTTAACATACTTTTACTCACCTTACCTTACGGACAGTAATAACTAAGATTTATAAAAATAATGTAAAAAGTTTAATAGTGAGTTTCGATACTTAAAATATTTAATGACACATAATATACTTGAAGCATTATACGGTGAAGACAAACAAAAACTGTAAATCAACTATCACTTTAACACTGGGTTCGATGAAAGAGCTTTATATACATAAGAAGCTCTGTTTCTATACAAACATGAAGCGAATGACTGAAAGGAGGGTACGAAAGTAATTCATGGAGCCAAAGTGGAAGGTAGAGTCGGACGGGGAAGGCCGCGTATAACATATAAAGATCAAATAACATACTCCTTAAGGCGGTTGTACGCAGCGTGAAGAATAAAAGAGCATGTATGATAAGGTAAGCTGTCTTGTCCCTGCCTGTGTACAGCAGATACTGCGGTAGTATCCTTTCACTGGACGATGCTAATTCATTGATTAACAACTTTTAATGTATGTATAGGAAGGTTAATGGATGTAAATAAAGCAAGATAGATTTGACACGTTCCAGGTAGCGATCAATAGTCTCTGCCTATACCCTTAAGGTCTTAGAGATATGTATGTATGTGTATATATGTATGTATGTTTCTGTACTCACCGTGCAATAACCTGGGCGTCCTGGCACAGTACGATGACAGTGTGCAGGGGTGGCGGACTAGCGGCCAATCCCAGCGGAGGCCGCACGTCCCCACCGGCGTGGGTGCAGACCAAATACCTCGCCACACTCGGCTTTGATAGCAGGGTGGATAGGGAAGATTCTATGTCCGCTGTAAAGAGATGAATATGGTACAAGTATTGATAATGGTAATACATTAGCAGAGAATGTATATATGGAAATGAAAGGTGAAAATATAAGGAATTTTAGTATAGTTTTAGACAGCATAAAAAATAGAGGAAATTTCAAAGGAACTCTTCAGTACGAATAGTAATCTATGAAATAAATGTACATGAAAAATATATAAATACTATAATAGAATGGGAAAACATTGATAAACAGATACAAACACATGAAGAGCTTACAAACGAAACATTGTTTGAGACAGCGTATCCGGCAATGGGTTCTGACTTAGCGTTTATGCATAAATGGGTGATGAGAGAAACCATCGTCTGGATAATTATCCGAGACGGCTTATCTCTGTCTATCCCTGTAGGCGTGATGTGTATGTACAGTCAACGCTAAAAGTTCAGTCCCAGTAACATTTTATAAGGTTTACGTTTATAAGAACAAAAGACAATATTTTTCATTTCGAAGCACGCGAACGTATAGTGGCCATGACAATGCATAGTGGCGCCAGTTTTAAAATGTAAAAAATTGCTTTTTGTTCTTTTAAACTTAAAACTTATAAAAAGTTGCTGGGACAGCACTTTTAGCGTTGACTGTACATTTTAAATATCAGAAAGACCATATGTCAATACACGTTGTCATTACCACATTGATGAATTACAAGCAAACAGTATCTTTCTAAGGCCAAATACCACCCCTTTTTAAGCCACTCAACCTCCATCTACCCCGTCTTACACTCACTGCACCTCTGCCTACCTTCGTCAGCACTGATGAGCTCCTTGAGGTGCCCCACGAGAGGCATGGTGATGGCATGGACACCCGCCGCGTGCAGGCATGCATATGTGCTGCTGTTGCCCGAACACTGAAATTAGAGGGGAAAATACATATGTCATTTTTAGCTTCAAGAGTTCAAAGTCAAAGTCAAAAAGTCAAATGTTTTTATTTAATATAAGTACAAGTACAGTACATTCATAGAAAGTCAAAACATTTCGTTCGTTCGTTAGAAGTACCTATAACTGAGTGTGTATGAGTGTCAATAAAGTGAAAGTGTTTTGTCAGGGTCGGGACAGATGGAGATCCGTGTTCTCTGCCTACTCCTTTATAGGGAAACAGCCGTGATGTGGTATGCATGTATTACCTTGAAAGGCTGATTCAGTTTCCAGTTTTTACAAAACTTCTTATTTTCTATTTGTTATGCTATGTCTAGTGTTTACTTATTCAATTTACATAAGTGTATAAATATGGAATGATGTGGTTATTTTACAGCCACGAAAACTTACAAAGACAATACGTTTACGAATTATAACTTTCAAAACCCAGGTTATATAACTTGTGCACGCTATTATTAAAACTAATCATATATGTATAACTTGTAACTTATCTTCATCATCTGTCAACTTGTAAAAGACTATTTAATGTATGTACAAGTACACGCATTCATTGCTTCTTTTACATACTTATAAATCTTTCTATCTTTCTTTCTTTCTTACCGGATACAAGTGCACCGGATAGGAGAATTGCGCCGGTCCTTCAGCCTCGTTCAGCACGATGTTTAGTTCCACAGCCTCCACCACGTAAAGGGCGTAGCTGGATTCCCTCTTGTCTACTGCACTCTGGAATATACAGTTTAAAAACATAACATACGCTTCACGACTTGTGTATTCACACTACTTTTATATTGTGTATTTTATATTGTGGGGGAGTCGTCAAAGCCTGAGTGAGGCTTGAGTTTAGGTATGGGTCACTCAAAGCCCGCGTTTCACTAGATAGAGAGCACCTAACGTGATAGGTAGTGAACCGTATCGGCAAATATAGGCACTGGGTAATATATACAAAAAAGACAAACGCGTTCACGACAATTAACTCTTGCGGGGTAGTCAGAAGTTCAGGTTTCCATCTCCGCAATTGCGAAAGTAGTAGTTCTATGGCCACCTCGAACTCACGTGTTGACCAGATAGTCAGTACACAATGTGATAGATGTTAAGCCATGTTGCCATTTACAAGCACTATTACCTGTTCGGGGAACAGGTAGGTTTCCTCACGATGTTTTCCTTTACCGTAGTATTCGACGCATTTCGTAAATGTATTTTTATTACGAAAATGTACATAGAAATTCATTAAACTTAATTTCCATTGGTACATGCTCAAGTGGGATTAGAACCCTGTACCCTCGACAGAGTCAAGCCCCAAACAACTGAGCTACGTCGAATTTATATATATATCCGTACATATACAAACCAAAACTTTAAACTTAATCCAACCTCTGCGTATATAAAGAGAAATTTACCTCATCAATCCCATTCTCCGCCAAGAGTAGACAGTGATACAGCGCCGCCGAGCACGTAGCCACCACCACCACGAAGGGGGCGCCACCTGACGCTATGGCGATGATGGAGCAGGACTCCTCGCCATAATTATCATCAGCTGGCGGGTACATGGTCAACGGACCCGTTAGAACTGGGGAAAAGGCGCTGGAAACAGAAAAAGGGGTTAGTAAAGAAAGACAAACGCGTTCACGACTATTAACCCTTGCGGGGTAGTCAGAGGTTCAGGTGTCCATCTCCGCAATTGCGAAGGTAGTAATTCTATGGCCGCCTCGAACCCACGTTTTAACCAGATAGTCAGTACTCAATGTGACAGGTGGTGAGCCATGTCGTCATTCACAAGCACTGACTATTACTTGTTCGAAGAACAGGTAGGTTTCCTCACGATGCTTTCCTTCACCGTAATATTCGATGCGTTTCGTGAATGATTTTTATTACTAAAATGTACATAAAAATTCATTAAATTAATTTCCATTGGTACATGCTCAAGCGGGATTTGAACTCTGTACCCGCTGATACAGAGCTAAGTCTCAAACAACTGAGCTACGTAGAATTATTGTATATACGTTTAATTGTAAACTAAACAAAATATTTTCTTTATACGTACTTCAAAGGGTATAACAATTATAAGCAACTTACTTCTTAGGAGCCAGGTCACATTCAATCATATACACATCCCCATTTCCACGAAGAATAAGCAGAGTATTGGTGTCCGCTAACGGCGTGAAATCCACGGCTGTGTCTCCCAGACTATCAAGGACCTTTTTCCCGGCGAGTCTGGCAGTGGGTTTAGGCCCAATTTTTAGTATTTTCACCAACTTGGGACCTTGTTTTAGTGCTATGTTATATAGTCTGAAATAGGAAAGTGATAGGTGATTAATAGTCAGTAGTTTTTGATTAGGAACTACTGTACTGTGACTATAATTCTATTAAGTGCTTTCGAGAATGTCGTAAGAGGCGACTAAAGGCATTTATCAATACGATGTCATATCAAAACTATCATAATCATTATTCTTAAAAGGATGTACATATATCTCTGAGGTACAATCCATCCCAAATTGGAATACGGACCATCAATATATATACTTATTTGCTAAGTGCATTCATTATAATAATAAACGTCACTGCTATACCTCTTAATAAAAATACCCACTTAACATTTACGAAATGCATCGAATATTACGGTGAAGGAAAACACAGTGAAGAAACCTACCTGTTCCCCGTACAGGTAATAGTTAGTGCTTATAAATGGTGACACGGCTTACTAGCCATCACATTGAGTACTGACTATCTGGTCAACACGTGGGTTCGAGGCCCATAGAACTACTACCTTCGCAACTGCGCAGATACCTGAACTTCTGACCATCCCGCAAAGGTTAATAGTCTTGAACGCGTTTGTTACCCCTTTTGGAATACAACTTAATTTACCATAACCCAACAAGCATATTTCTTTTCATCCCATTTATAGACCTCGGCACACACAGTCGTCGCTTAAGCTACTATCAAATCAATCAATCAGCCTGTATTAATCCACTGCTGGACGTAGGCCTCCCCAAGGGTACGCCACAAAAGACGATCTTTCGTGGCCCTCACCCAGCCAATACCAGCAACATTCTTGAGGTCATCGGTCCATCTGGCAGGGGGGCGTCCTACTACGTTCAGTGAGACGCGGCCTCCACACAAGAACCGCTTTACTTCAGCGGTCGTCAGTACTACGACAGAGGTAACCGGCCTACTTCACTTCAAATGGGAATACAGAACGTCAATATGTATGTACTTATTGGCTTAAGGCATACATTTTTGCTATGTACTTACATTTAAATAATACACATCACTGCTATACCCATTTTAAAATCCTTATTTTACCATTAAATCCAACAAGCATCTTCTCTTCATCCCATTTATACACCTCGGCACACACACTCGCCACCTATAGCTACTATACCTGATAGTATTATCCGACACCAGTACGAGTAAGTGCGAAAGAGAGCTCGGATGCCAGTGCACTCTTCGCACATCGCCCTGCGAGTATAAGAATCTCTCGTCAACTGCGGCACTCCTGAAATTAGAGAATATAGGTTATATAAATATTATATATAGGTTAATATAGGTATTGGTATATGGTGAGATTCTAGGATTATTTAATGATATTAAATGTTGTAGGATACTATTATACAAATTAAACTAAACCCGTGTTAGTCTAGGACGTAAAAAATATTTATTAGTTGACGTTCTTCCTCGCATGTCGTAAAAGGCGATTAAGGGACTAGGGTAGATGCCATCTATGAGGCGGTAGGCTAGCAACCAAGGACCAAGGAGATGTTTAAATATATCAAAGATTCTGCCCCCTTTATTGTAAAAAGAATAAAAATGGCGAGTCTCACAAATAATATTTTCATAAAATAAATTCTATGTCACCACGATACAGCTTATGCATGTAAACTACAGATAAAACTAACTGTTACTGTATATATAAATAAATACACTTGCTCTTGTTTTCGTAGTAGTAAAATAAGCGTTTTTATTTATTATTAGTATTACTAACCGTTCCTGTAAATAAAGACTACTTTAAGCATTCTATTAACACACCAGACACACACAATACAGGATTACAACCGGAGATGATTATATAAAACAATAAAAAGCCTCAAAACACTCAAATTCCATGCCCACATATCAATTTCACTTTACGGCTAATCAGAGGTCGAACAGAAGGGAAATGGGCAAACCACTTGAGATTTCACATCGTACATTCAATTACTTTCATTCGGGCTATTAGGTGGTGGAAATTTCCTTTTGGTTTAGGTTCGTATGGGGAATGATATTGAAGTGATATGATAGAGATAGGATGTATAGTTAATTGATTAGAGAGTCTTTTGTTATTGGTAAAAGATGGGTAAGGGATAATATATTAATAATTAGCGACCCGCTCCGGCTTCGCACGGGTATAAAACATATAGCCTACTCTACTATTTAATGGATGTTATTATACATATAAACCTTCCTTTTGAATCACTCTATCTATTAAAAAAACCTCATCAAAATCCGTTGTGTAGTTTCAAAGATTTAAGCATACAAAGGGACATAGAGACTAAGAAAGCGACTTTGTTTTATAATATGTAGTGATAATAATATTTGGACATTATTACACCAATCGAACTAGCCCCTTGGTACGTACATTTAAGACTTGTGTTAAGGGTACTAGTCAACGTATATTTAAGAAATGTATACATATTATACATATATAATCAACGACCAGACTAGAAAGTAGTAGAAAAGCGTAGTTCTTAACACTGCCTCCACTGGGAATCGAACCCGGGACCTCACGATTAGCGCTCAGGCAACTAACCGATCGTGCCACAGCGGTCGTCAATTATATATTTCGGCAATTATTTCGGAATCATGTAAGTTAGTGTTAAGTTGAAATCATGTTAACCTTAGTTTCGGAAATTCTTGGCCGATGAACTATAAACGATGAAAACATACCTAAGTTATATAAAGACATACATACATATCAAGTTTAAGAATGAACCAAATATTATATAATTACGATAGCTTAATCGACTCATTAATCCGTTAATCAAAGTCAATGATACCTACGAATAAATATTTCTCTTAATTTCGTCTTACATAGGTAAATTTTGAACCTTTTTGCTGAGACAATAACATGCACAAGCTATACCTCCTAGTTTGTAAGTTTGATTTGTAAAATATTTGTATTGTGTATGTTTTTGTTGCTGCAAATAAATGCTTTATTATTATTATTATTTTCGTCTCTCCCAAACATGGTAATCAATTTTCTTCTCTCCAGAGTTTGCTATCATCCATTCGCATTATCAAAGTAGATCGCATACATGCAAACCTCTTTTGAGATGAAAATCATCTAAAATCTAATGGCGAACCGTGGATGCACATAAATTATCTCTGCCCAGTGTGCATGGCAGTATGCGGTGAATCCATGCTATATTTCTTTGTCCTATCACCCTAGAATAGTTAGTGTTTAGATATAGAATAAAACTAGGTTTTACTATGATAGAGAAATCGTAAGATGCGACTAGGTGGGTATGAGGTGTTTTTGTTATTGATAATAAACGGTTCAAAACTATGTATTTACCAATTGCTGTTATTATCAATAACCTAACGTTTTTTCTTAAAGGTTCCACCTTTTTAAAAACCCCAGTTATAATTATTTAATAGATTTTAATTAACTTTTTTAATTAAAATCTATTAAATTTAGAGACATGTAAATCAATCAGTTTAGTTTCATTTTATATGATCGTCTTAGCCTGGCATAGTACAATTATACTATTAACTAATATAGTCATTTAATTCATAAAAGAAGAACCCCACAAATTCTATCCTATTCTTACTACACACGACATCGAATATCACATACAACAACGAACATAAATATTCAAAATTCACGCAAACCCAGTCCGGGCAGCGATAGAGAACATAACCGCAATAAAAGGATCAGCATAATCTATAACAGAGACAGCGTCCTATGAAGCACGAACACCCTTCCACTGGCATTTTATCCAACCATCTGCAACCGTAGCGAGCAATTTTAATGTAACGGAAAGAATAGTCCATTTACCGGCACCATTGTCGAAAGAAATCTACCGAAAGTGATTCAATGCCACGTTCAAACAGCCTTAATTGTTGACTGACGGACGGGCGCGGAAAAATTGAAAGACAAATCTGCAGCCAACGATTGCCGTCAAATCGGCACAATCAATTCTCATTTGGACACAAAAAAGCAAGGCGCAATTTTTAATAGTCGAACCGGGAAGCGAGAAGAATGCGCCCCAGTCACTCGCAGACGAATCGTACGATAATTAATGACGATGCGTTTGTTTTTATATCGGGAAGAAGGCGAGGGGGCAAGGAGTATCCATCATGGAGCCGCGGAGGCAGGGATTGTCGCCAGTGTCCATTTGGATAATGCCCGCCGCGATTAAAAATATAAAAATAACCCCCAGGTCGGGCCGGGGGCGGCTGGCGGACGACGCGCCGACACAAAAGGATTATAAATGAGGAGGAATTTTAGATAATATTCGTGCTCGCTGCCGAATCGACGGACCCTCTCGCCTAATGAGTGTTTGTATCAATTTGTGGCTTCGTTTGCGTCTCCGAGGGATGGTCGTCTTGTGCCGATCCGCGGCTGATAGCGCTCCTCGTGCCATCCGCATTATCTGTGGGGGAAACACGCGCGAGGATTTATAACGGTCGGCAGCTTTTTTGCCGGCGACTGCTGGGCCCGTGTCAACATAATAACTCACCGCGATAATTGTAATGTTTTTAAGCTTATTTTTTTCGGGTGTCGTTATTAAAACACGAAGGCTGAATTTGAATGAGTCGGAGGCGAGAAAAGAATAACAGCGGACCGCCGGCCACGTGTTTTCAATTCATTATCTCGAAAACAAAAATTTCATTAGGCCCGAGATTTCCTTTTCCTAGCAATTTAATTATTCATATTTAAATTAAACAAAATATAATAGGTGGTGGGTCCGAAAAAAGCGGCTTTATCGTATCATGTTTTATTAAAGGAATTCATAATTCTGCGGCCGAATCGGGTAAATCCCGCGGGCGGCTCATCCCGCCGAAATATTTATGAACGCGCGTAGAAAAATCCACGATCATATTTCAGGGCTCTTGGGGCCGCCCTCGGGACAAAGGGCCAAGTGGACATAGGTGCCTTTGTGCTTCTTGTTGTGGCGGCGTCCGGTTTTTTATCGGCGCTGTCTTCCGGTGATCCGGCGCCTCGTGTGCGCGGCAATTGTTCTAATGCGCGCGATTTGTTTTCTTTTTTAGTGCCCCCCCAGGGCGGGCCGCGTGACAGGTCACGTCGCTTGCAGATTGCAAAAACGTGATACGTGCCGAATAATTAATGCGGCACATTCGTAAAGATTCCGAAAACGAATAACGTGTTTCATGCCAGTTCGAGACGCGCTCGGATTAACCAACTACGCCAGCCATCTGGGATGCTATTTGGGATGCTGTTTGCAGTTACATTTAACTCAAATTATTGTTTTTAGAAACGCCAGTATAAACTAATTGACGTACGTACTTGTAGATAAATGAAAAACTTTACAATTTTCATTTACAGTGTGAAAGTATAGACAAACGGAGAAGGATAAGCAACTGATCCTTTTCGGAGTAGTCAGGGGTTATATGAAAACCACCATCTCACCAATACGATGGTATTTCGTTACTCAAACTACATTTCATATGATAATGATAACCCAACGTGCCAAGTTGTAAGCTAAGTCACCGCATACAGACAATAAACACCACCACCAATGGTGTTTAATAACACCATTGACAATATCATACTTATTGATTTTCAATTTGTGAATTAAACTTACAAAATCACGACGATTTAAGTTTCTGTGATTAACTCAAGTTCAGTTATATTAGATCCAAATTTCACCTAAACAAAAACAGTAAACAATCAATTAAAACTGACATTATACCTAAAAACTCCCATAAATTCTGTCACACACCACAAAAACCGCCACCAACCTTCCACCTTTTAATCCCTCCCTGCAAAGAAAGCCTCCCGGTTTTTTTCCTCACTCCCTTTTGTGGTCAGGTGTGTCCGAAACTCTGCCATTATCGGCGCTTCGGGAAAAAAGGCTTTATTCATTATTTCTCACGATAAATACCCTGCGCGGATTAGGCGGAGAGTTGGAATATTTAGAAGTGGAGGTTATTGTTAACATTCTTTTGTAGTTAACGTTTTTGAAATACATATATATATATAGTGTGATAAGTAGTAAATAAATGTTCAATTAATCTAATCAAGTGTAAATATCAATGCCGTCACAGTCCCGATGGTCATGCTAAGAGAAGCCGAGAAGATATTTCTGAGGTTATAAGCTATTCAAATAGCACAACGTACTTTGATCAAGTTTCTTGACATTTAACAGCAAGTGAAAATCAACTAGTAAGGTACACATACTTTACATGAGAATCTTTCTAGGATGATAATTTAAACCCATAAAAAACTCTCAATTTTAGCTTCTCTAATCATTAACCACATACACTTAACGTGAAAGGTGGTGGATTCACCTTATGTCTCGATTCAAATTTCAATCTATCTAGTTATATATTTCAATTATTTAGTTATTATAATTTCAATTATTATGTCACTAAGTTTTCTCATTATTAAAGCCACTTCTAACATCATTGAACAACAAGAAAAGGTCAGAAAAAGGGTAGGTTCCGCTTTGCCCATTGATAATGATTTGATTAAGCATCCGGTGTTTTTTGTTCTCTTCGCGTGGTTCCTGTATTTACACTGTGGTTGCTTTTGTAGAAGAAAGAATTGGAAACAAGTCATTGATGTTATTACTATTGAATCTTTTTCTCTAACTTTGGATATTTTAAACAATTGTTTTAGCACTTATGACAGAATATACAATATGACAGGTAGAATACTGTAAAAGTCATTATTCTATGCCTGATAGAAAAAAACTCCATGTACGTGATGAGTACCTTAAGTACCTTGCATGATAGAGCCTACAATGAATTTGGCAGATAAGACGTGGTGACATAAAACCTACTATTCATCTGAAGGTCATCAGTATTTTTATAAACATGTTGTATGTAGATTTAATAACCATTGACCAGCGTATAATGTGTGCATATATCACCCTATCACTGTCCACGGCAAAACGATTACCGAACACAATATCCATTAATATGGTGCACTCTCACCCTCAATAAAGGTTTAGACTAAAAAGACTATCAGGCTTGTACGGTCAGGCAACCAATTTATGTTGAACTAAAGAACCTTAGAAAAAGTATGAAAACATAGGTCAATTTATATTAGTTACATAATTCATTGTACCAGAATAAAATGGACTGGAGTTTCAGACATTTTGTAAGAGATTTGGGGTCAATTTAAGTTGGTGTAAGTGTGAGGTTTGGTGACTGATCGGCCAGTGGTATTCTGTGGCGAGATCGTAGGCTCAGGCGTTTTGTTTACCAATTGTCACAGTGCGCAAAAAGTTATAGGTTGATTCTGCAACATTTTAATGGTCATCGCTATAAAATAGTCATTTTTTTATCATTTCTTTTGATTTATAACTAACGGAACTTATCGCGTAAGTTTTTATATAATAAAGTTACCTTTATTAACCCGACGTTTCGGCTACGTTGCAGCAGCCATGGTCACGGGCAGACTGTCTGCTATTATATAAAAACTTACGCGATAAGTCCCGTTAGTTATTAATCATGAGTAAAAATCGCGAATCTCTTAAAAATAAACTCCTTTTTTATTGGGAAGTATTTAAGATTTTGCTAACTGTAGGTTCCTAGTTTGATTCTTATCGAAGCGCGAACCAATGTCAATGGGGATACTATATCACATTATCTGCCTTACATTTCAGGAAAACATAATGACTAAACCTAGTTAGTTTTTGGCATAGACCATCTTACTTATTTTATCAAAAGCACCAATGAATCTCTGACAACCCTATCAGGTATAATGGACATTAATTGTCATGTTTTAGTAGAATCGACAAGTATCTGCCTTTTGGCTGAGGCAGCGATATGAATACTGCTTGTCGATGTCCAATGCTAGGTGCTTGGAACATTGTTCATCTGAACTAACAGAGTTTGATATTTCCACATACAAAATTGTGAGTTACTTAGCTGAGACTTATGTATCTACTTTAACGGTTGCAGATACTAAAAGTAATGGTTCTTATGTACAATGATAACTTAAGTATCTGTTTTCCTTTAATGTCTCATGGGTACATAATTATTAATAAATCCAGCAGTTAATAGCAATAATGTACAAATCCTATGAAAATTAAAATAGATTAAGACTCTTAGATAAAGTACAGACTTAAAATTAACCATGAATATTTGTAGTATAACCTACGTTTTACATACTACGACAAACCGTAGTATGAGACAAAAAGCACAAGTACCAAAGCTCGCCAGTCGCAGTCCGTAGCATTATCATGTCGTAGCCACGATCACACCGAAGGCAAACCGCGCACTTTACTTTTTTCCAGTAACACGATCATTCAGGGGTCCATGGGTTAAATACTAAAATATATTTATATTATTTAACCTTCAGCATAAGGTTTAATTAAGGTTTTTGTTCAGAAAGTCTTTAAATCTATTCAGTTAAAACAAAAAAAACAATAACGTAATAAAATAGCATATATAACCACTTAATTTTTTGCGGAAGTGCGCCGGGCTATCAATAAATATGTGTATTATATGTTTTTTTGTAAAAGGAATCCGTTTGCGTGACGTGTTAGGGTCTGTCATAACATCAGTGCTGGCAGATTGGGCTACTCTTTCTGCTAGCAAGTAACTGAGACGGATCCCTTTCACAGGGGCCCGGGGCCAGTATATGGCGCCTCTCAAATTGTTATGTTCCGTTTTGTTTCTGTCGTCGTTGGTCTTGTGTCTTTGTGAATAAGGTGAATTTTATTTTATTTTTAATAATATGAAACGAAAGTGGTTAACTAGAATGTAGTAAAATGAGGATATTTTCTCTTTTCCCTATGAATACGGGAGAGACGAATATGTTATATGTATGGATGGATATGAAATTGAGATGAAACACAATAGCAGAACGGAGTGTCTCAGGCAATGTTATAAATTTTCAATGAAGAATTATGTTTTGTATATTATTGCATGAGATATTACACGTCACGTGGTATATCCCTGTATAATAGATTCCTCTTGGAACCTTTCTTACTTAAATAACTTAAATAACACACACAAATACACCTACAGAACCACTCCAATATCGCTTGACCCCGCCCCCTTTTGTTTATTTTGACGTTTGACCAGTGGCGCCTCCTGGTTAATGATTTGGAAAACGTGTTCTATCAACGTTTGGCCCCGGCAGAATTGGCGCTTCCGTTGCCTTATTTATTGGGCAAACGCACACCCGACACTTTAGAGGTTTTTAAAAACAAAAGATTTACATGACTGACGTAGCTGCGTCAGGCGGTTTTGGTGACTGATGTTTCGTTTATGGTCAGGAACTTTAGGTAATGTTGTTATGTCATATATACTTATAGTAGATACATATAAACTTTAAACCTCGTGACAGCGTCGATGTCGATTTATTGTATTGAAACAAACGATTTCAATACAATTTGAAAATGTATAGTTCCTAATTTGAAATTGCTAATATATTTTCACTAAAAGGTTGCGATATTCAATCATAATTGTAATTATATAATTTCAATTAAATTAAAGGTGCAATTACTAAGTAATATGTTTTATATACCAATATATATTCGTCATTTAGAAAGATACAGCCACGTGTTTTTATAATTTATAATTATTATTTTACGTCAACATGCCACCATTACCAATATTATTTTACTACAATTATTACCTCCATAAAACGCTAAATATATCACAACATCCTATAACCTATCTATCCTCCCTTTCACAGATTACGGATTAAACATAAATACACAAACCACCGAAAGGTAAACCGATATTATTTATCTGGGCAAACAGTGGCGACCATTCGACAATTTATTATATTTTTCTCCCTTTTCAAACGACGTTTAATTTATGATTATTCTCTTGCGGATCCCTTTTGTCATCGGGCGATCGGTTCCGCTTTGTTTTCGTAAAAAACGTAGGTAACGGTCTAATTAGATGTTTTGTGTTAGACTGGGACTTAAACAATGTTAACAGCTGCCTAGCAGTCTAAGGCTAAGATGAATTTAATCTAAAGTAATATTTAAGTATAATATAGTATAATATGATTATTGCAAAAAAAGCCCAAAAAACGCGTTCACGACCATTAAGCCTGGTGGGGTCAGAGTTACAGGTTTCCATGCCGCAATTGCGAAGGTAGTGATTTTATAAACCTCAAACCCATGTGTTGACTAGATAGTTGATACTCAATGTAATTATTATCTGTTCAGGGAACAGGTAGGTTTCCTCACGATGTTTTCCCTCACCGTAGTATTTGATGCATTCCGTAAATGTATTTTCATTACGAAAATGTACATAAAAAAAATTAAACTTCATCTCCATCGGTACATGCTCAAGCGGGATTTGAATCCTGAACCCACTGATACATAGTCAAGCCCAAACAACTATTAAGTTTCAATTATTAGTAAAAATACCAGTTAATGTATCCTACGAATACGATGACGTAATACACATGCAATAAAATAATTATTTGTTCATTAAAATTTTACTCTTCCATTAGATGCTGACAGTTTGGTAGAAAGTAAGATGAAGATTTATTTCATTTTACACTATCTTCACAAAATATAGGTATACTAACATAAATCCCTATATCAATATGACCTATTTATATATTCCATCTATCTTATATACATTCTATATTATTTCGAGTTGATCGAACAACCCTAATCAGTACATCGGTCACGTAACCGAATATAAAATATAATATTTGATACAAAAACGTAATGAGAGGTCGGCCGTACATTGTGCCCATTGCCCCGTTTAATTAAAATAAAACCAATAAAATATACGAGGATGTCCCTTAACCGGGTGAGGAAAAGGAGGGTTGCATGTTTGAAATGATTGTGTGAAGGAATGTACACAAAACAGTGGAATAATTGTATGTATATGAGTATAAAATGGTCCCATTTTTTCTGAATAACCTTTTATCATAACTTACAATATGACAAAAATAAGATTAATAACAAACGGGACTTATCGCGTATGTTTTTAAATAATAAAGTTACCTTTATTAACCCATGAGTCTGCCCGTGACCATGGCTGCTGCAACGTAGCCGAAACGTCGGGTTAATAAAGGTAACTTTATTATTTAAAAACATACGTGATAAGTCCCGTTTGTTATTAATCATGAGTATAAATCGCGAATCTCTTAAAACTATGACAAAAATAAGGTAGACTATAACTATTTCTCTCTACAGGGAATACAGCGTGATATGTATGTATGTATATTGTGTATCATTTCTATGTTTAGTAACGATTTTTTTAAAGAATTTCCTCTGAGTACAAACTTGGTAAATATTTCATTACAGCTTTAATTTATTCTTAATAATAATATAAAAAACCAGAAAACTGGATTGTCACCTGAAAAGTGTGATTCTATAGGCAAAAGACAGCTAACCAAAGAGAAAGCTAACCATCTAACATGATCATCCTGATAGATATCATCATAGTTTCATTGTAATAAACCATTTTTATAAACCATTTTATGAAGTCGGTTTCGCATTTTTTCTAAAATCGCAACAATAAATGCGTTCGTATTGTTTGCTCTCGTATGGCAACACAAAGCCAGAGACGTACGTGCTGCTAATCGGCCGAAAGGTGTAATGTGGGGTAAAAAGTCACCCAATTTCAGCATTTACCCCAATTCCACCCCAATCGATGTAATTTATTCATGCATGCCTCTACATGTTTCATTTCGACAAGTCTTGTACAATAATTGATAGCGGGTTTTTGATTGTTTATAAATTTGGAGGTGTGATACGCAAATAAGGGATATAATGAAGAAAGATAATTTCACATCTAATTAAAACTAAGATTTTCGTATAATCGTCCGTAATATTTGGATGAGATAAACAATGCAATAGAAAATTCATCTGACGCTCTAAATAAGTCACTTTCAGTGTTCGTCGAAGGATTTATACATTAATGTACATTCACGTTCGTTAATCCCTTTTGGGGTGGACAGAAACTCACAAAGATCACCTTTTAGCATGATTATAATGGTTGTATGGAATAATGGGGACAGGTTGCTAGTCTATCGCCTAATATACTCATTTATACCTAGTTTTCTAGTAGCTTCCTACGATAATAATAATGAATAATAATAATATTTGGACATTATTACACTATTGAACTAGCCCATTGGTAAGTACATTTCAAACTTGTGTTAAGGGTACTAGTCAACATATATTTAAGAAATGTATACATATTATGTATAGATAAATACATATATAGCCTATATTATCAACGACCAGACTGGAAAGCAGAAGAAAAGCGTAGTTCTTAACTCTGCCTCCACCGGGAATCGAACCCAGGACCTCACGTTTAGCGTTCAGGTGTCTAACCGATCACGCCACGGAGGTCCTCACATTATGGCAAGGAGAACGACAGCTAGTTAGCATTATCTCAATGTCCTAGGGTATATCTATCTAAATAAATAAGTGCTTACGCAATCCATAAGTAGCAATACACAGGGTGTGTCAATTACTCAATCCGTCCGCACGGACAAACAGTCGCTGGACGTTCGGGCTTAAAACTAATACCACCCGCGGCTCTGGGGGGGCAGAGCTGTGCTGCTCTCGCCATAGAAGTGGTAGGGTTAAGTTGGTAGAAATGGCAGTAGTATCTCATGTTCGATTGTTAAGAAGTAGATTAAGAAAAAAAAAGGTGACGTTAGGTGTACCTATAAACGCCGAGAGTGTATGAGAAGATGTATGAATGTCAATGAAGCGAAAGTGGTATGTCAGTGGGACAAATAGGGATCCGTGACCTCTGCCTACCCCTCTACAGGGAATCAGGCGTGATGTGTATGTATGTATTCAGAAATAATTTGTCACAAGAATAGACAAGGTATGAACGTTCGTTAAGGATTAAATTCAGAATTGAAGTGACGCAGAATCTTTAATGGCAATAAGGTAAGTATATAGTTCATTCCCAATTGAATTATAGTTCATCCAAAAGTTATCTGCTGTTCCTTAGTCACTTCCTATACCTTGCAAGAACAAAGGTATGTTGTTAGGTAGGCTCTATATTTTTTGTATTATCTTTTTACAGTCGAGAATGTAGCGGTTAATAAATCAACTTGATAAGGGATATTAACTTTTCAAAAACAATACACAGACATCTTTAAGATGGTTTTCAAAGAGGAACTATAAAGAAAATTAAATTTTACAATAAAATTGGACTTATAGCGTATATTTCGTTCACAAAGTATAATCCTAATTTCTTAAATAAATATAAATTAGAACCTACAAGCTTTGTTGGAGTTAGATAAAATTAAGAGCATGCACACAGATATATGTAATTTCTTTAACCTACATGTTATAATAACGAACCTTGAATCTTCCAATTAAATCTGAAACCTATCTTCACTACATAGTATAAAACAAAGTCGCTTTCTCTGTCCCTTTGTATGCTTAAATCTTTGAAACTACGCAACTAATTTTGATGCGGGTTTTATAATAGATAAAGTGATTCAAGAGGAAGGTTTATGTATAATACCATCCATCAAATAGTGTTGTAGGCTATATATTTTATACCCGTGCAAAGCCGGAGCGGGTTGCTATAGTCTATTCGCGTTAAGTATAATAGTGACGTCATTATATATAGAGGTTAAACTGACCAATGAGACGTTAGTTAATGAGAAAACAATTCACATTGACCAATTGTAGACAACCGTTGTCACGTCTCATTGGTCAAATCGTGGGTACACGATGACGTCACTATTTTCTTAATGCGAATATACTATAGTATTCTCTAGACTACAGCCACTTCTACACCCGATTTCTCAAGCTATGGCCCCGTCGAGATCCGAAGAGGGGTTGGGCGGAGTATTCAGTTAATTATTCACATTTTAATTTACGGAGTCGAGTTATGCGGACGCATAGTGGCATCCGATGGGAGAAAAATGGACACATCTCGGAAATTCCTTCGCTTTATTGACTTACGGAATATTATGTTGAATTAACTTCTAGACTTTAAACAAAATACAAACATACATACATACACATCACGCCTGATTCCCTGTAGAGGGTAGGCAGAGATCACGGATCCCCATTTGTCCCACTGACAGACCACTTTCGCTTCATTGACACTCATACATCTTCTCATACACTCTAGGCGGTTATAGGTACACCTAACGTCACCTTTTTTCAATAAAGCGTCTATCTGACTGTTTAAACAAACAAAATGTAAGTACCTAACTATACATTTAGTTTAAGATTGGGGTTCGAATAAAAGGTCCATACATATATTCACGCCTCTGAATCCCTAAAGGAATTGGCAGAGACTATTGATCGCCACGTGGAACCATTCTGACAAATCTCTCTTACTTCACTCACATCCATTAACCTTCTCATACATGCTCTTCTATTCTTCACAATACGTACACCCGCCTTTGAAGGTAGAAGTAGTCGTAGTAAAATAATGTAGTATGAGACGTAAAAAGAATGCTAACTAGCTGACGTTCTTCTTGTATTAGGGGTACAAGTAATCTTTGGGGTGATGGCCTAGCAACTTGTCACCAAAATATGGCATCACAGCCTTGGAGCTATTTATACTATAATGTAAGCAAGGAGATATTTTAATGTCTCCAAAAAGAGATTAAGGGACGTGAATGTATGTGTATGTAAGTGATTGTTGTATGTGATTGTTCTTCAGTAAGTCATCTATTTGATTCTCATAAGTCTTGCGAAGTTTTTCAAAATATTACTTAATAAGTTTGGTTATAACATTTTTTTTAATGAAATAAATACGAATTCTCATGATTATTCCTAATAAATGAATGCACTTCGTCAATGTTATTGTATTTCTAATAAACTTAGATGTCCTCAAGATAAATATTTGGACAGGATTTCATCGACCGCTGCAGCAATGGAAATTGTTGTTATTTTGTGTTATCGTTCGTCTATACCAAATCTCTCACTCGTAACTATCTTAATATCACTGTTTACTTTATTCACTCTACATTTTCTTTAATATATCATAGCATACATACATTTATGAACAACCTACTTAAAAATGAACTTACCAGTTTGGTAGTATAGATCAAATTAATTATTAGTTTACGTTCTCAAGGGTGTATGAGCTGTATTACACATAGACATCACGCTTGTTAGAGGGTACGACAGAGATCACGGATCCCCTTTGTCTTGTACCAGACAAAAACTTTCACTTCATAGACTTCCTACACTCCTACACTCGGCGGTTATAGGTATTTAACGTGATCTTTTAATATGTCGTCTATCTGACTGTCATATAAGTTTTAGCCGCCCCCTACTTAACAACCCTTCCACCTCAATAACATAACGTACATACACATTAAGCCCGATTCCCTGTAGTCGGGTAGGCAGAGATTACGAATCCCCATCTGTCTCGATCCTGACAAACTAATTTCGCTTCACTGACACTCATAAACCTCCTCATACTCACTTGGCGGTTATAGGTACTTATAACATCACCCTTTTCGATAAGTCGTCTATCTGACTGTCATGTCTTTGGGCAGAACACTTTGTGACCGCCCTTCCACTTCAGTAATATATATTCCTTTTGTCAATCTACTACCATTCATCCGCATAACATGTCAAAACCATCGAAGCATGCCCCTTTCAATCTTAGTCTACTACATCTTCTTTCAAACCGCAAACTTCCCTTATCACACTATTTTAATATAAAATAATAAATCTACTTTTAGTTATAAAACGTTAAAAAAAGATTTACAAAAGAAATATACATGAGTGAAGTGGAAGGGTGGTTACGTAGGTGCCGGCCTAATAAGACATATAACAGTCAGATAGACACTATATTGGAAAGAGTTGACGTTAGGAGTACCTATAACCGCCGAGAGTGTATGAGAAAATGTATAAATGTCAACGAAGCAAAAATGGTCTGTCAGGATCGGGACAAATGGGGATCCATGATCTCTGCCTACCCCTCTACAGGAAATCAGGCCTGTGTATGTATTTATGTAAAACGTTAAAAAACCTTTATTTATACACTCTGACCCCTACATACATACCAGTGCACAAGTGTGGCGTGTCAAAACTTTAGTTAACATATTAATGCGTGTTTTTCAAAGGGCCCGATTCGAAAGTATGTTAAGAGCGGCACGTTCTCATTAACTTTGTAACACATAAGGAGACACGGCATACTAATTGAGAGGTCGCTTGGGCTGGTTGCATATGGTGCGACTAGGAAAAATAGTATATAAAAGACAATATTTTTTTACTAGTGTTTTATAAAATGATGAATGATAGCAGATTGAAAAAAGGTGACGTTAGGAGTACCTATAACCGCCGGGTGTGTATGAATAGCTGCATGAGTGTAAATAAAGCGAAAGTGGTTTGTCAGGATCGGCACAGATGGATATCCGAGATCTCTGCCTATCTCTATACAGGGGGTCAGGCGTGATGTGTATGCATGTATGTAATATATATTCGTTTTAGCATAGTTAGAACTTACATATAACTCACTTGTAATTATAATTTGGTAGTGTACGTATTATGAATGAGTAGTAGAATCGTTTAATACAAACTTTACAAACTTTCATTACCTTCTGGAGTGAAATTGTAACAACGGCATAGTACTTATTTTACATTTCATATAACTTTATTTATATTTACTGTTATCTTGAAATAGTTTTAATGATGCTTTGTTCGTGCAGATTTCTTAGATATATTATAATAGCCTATTTTAGAATTAATTAAGAAGTTAAGATAACGAACTATATAGTCACTAAAAATCTGTCTACGAATTTTTCCCCACCCCAATGAAATAAAAAGAACCAGAATGCATGTACCAAAATCTTATTCTGAGACCAACATAACTTTAAATCTAAGACAAACATATTTCCTTCCACGAAGCGCCCATGTGCAACCACCTTAATCACACCCGGCTAGTACCCGGGGGTGGTTGGTGTTAATTATACGATTTTCTTTGAAATAAGTTAATAAATATTGGATAAGGCCCACCCTACACCTGCCTGGACCCCAAGTCACTCGCGACACGGGCGCACTAGCTTAAGGAACGGGGTTTGCTTGGTAACTAAATTGATACGGTGAGAGAATGTGACATGTATAACATGATATAACTTTCGAGACTTGTGTATACACACTCCCTTTTTATTGTGACAGAGGCTTGAGTGCCCATCTCCGAAATTTCGAAGGCATGTTAGGTATGGGTCACTCCAAGCCCGCGTTTCACTAGAAAGACAGCACCCAAGGTGATAGTTAGTGATCTGTATTGCCATATATAGGCACTGAATATTACCTATCCCAAGGGATAGGCAGATTTCTTCATGAGGTTTTCCCTCACCGTTAGCGACTGTAAATTATGTACTTAAATAAAAAACACATGTTTAAGTTTCATTCATTGATACATGCCAGAGCCGGGATTCGAATCTAGGACCCAACGTGAGAGCATGTGTCGTGAGGAAACCTATCTATCTACTTGTAGAGACGTGCTGGTATCTGTGAATTGAGGTAAACTCAACACCGTGTCACGTTGACAGTTTGTTTGTTCAAAAGTGGTCTTTGAGTGGCTGAAGAAATTCAGAGTGCTTCGTGACTGTGGTGGAAACAAAAACAATATTGGTGACAGGTTTCTATTCGATCGCCCAATAGATTTCATATATCTGTAGTCCCTTAGTCACCTCTTACGACAGGCCGGTAGCTAGTTAGCATTTTTTTTACATCCCAGACCAAAACGGGTCAATTTTTGGAAAAATTTGTACAGTTTTTTTTTCACGTAACTAATTTTATAATAAGACACACAAATTAGAACAGATTTACCCAAAACTCAACTCAGAAATACCTTTAATAAACAAACAAACACACTCTTCCATTCCCATCAATAACTAGCTTGTTATTAGTGTATTTATCACCGGGTGGGGCGATTAGAATGATTAGCTACTAGCAGAGGCTGTATGCTCTTTGATCTCTCGATTAGTGTGCTAATCACTATCGATTTACATTGCACTCTGGGTGGGATGATTGTTTACAGTACAGATGTTATTGTACTCAAAATTATGAATGGAGTTCAAAAGGAAAATAATTATACTTATGCCTTTTGGTCTATTTCGATGCATTTAAGTCACTTATCAAAATTCAAATAATTTTCAAAAAACAAACAAACACGTTCACGATCATTGACCCTTGCGTGGTAGTCAGAGGTTCTGTTGTCCATCTCCGCAATTGCGAAGTTAGTAATTCTATGGCCACCTCGAACCCACATGTTGACTCAATGTGACAGGTGGTAGGCCATGTCGCCATTTACAAGCACTGACTATTACTTGTTCGGGTAACAGGTAGGTTTACTCACGATGTTTTCCCTTACTGTAGTATTCGACGCATCGTAAATGTTATATTCAATAATTTTCATTCAATATAATAACAGTTATAGTAGATGTATTGAACGTCGAGATATATTAATGAAAGGCACTAGTTGTATTACAACTATGACTTTACCGTTACCGCCCTATCATCTTTAGTTTAGTTGATCGGGGTTATGATGGTGTTCATTAAATATAGGAAGCAGTATGTTAGCTTATTGCTTGACGGACTTTATTTAATAATAATAATATTTGGACATTATTACACCAACTGAACTAGCCCCTTGGTAAGTACATTTAAGACTTGTGTTAAGGGTACTAGTCAACGTAAATGTAAGAAATATTTACTTATTTTATAAAGATAAATACATGTATAGCATATATAATCATCAACCAGACTGGAAAGCAGAAGAAAAGCGTAGTTATTAACTCTGCATCCATTGATAATCGAAACCGAGACCTCTCGATAGCGTTCAGGTGGTTAACAAACCGCGTCACGGAGGTCGTCATTTATTTATTCTAAGACTTACTGGTAGCATAATGGCACTGGGCAATAATTCCCTGAGACTGGAGTTTCTTAGTTCTTCTCCAAGCTAGGGCTTCCGAACTAACAGTAGAGTCATAGTTGTAAGACAACCAGTGCCACTCAATATATATTGACATTCAATAGATGTACTATTACTGTACTTATATTGAATAATTATTTAAGAGCTTCACTTTTTAGACATGCACGGGATAGGTTCTAGGTAGCCTAGCTATTTATCCAATATTCCACAATAACTTACGAAAGCTTCTTTTGTTTTTTCCACCCTTTCAAAAACAATAAGTTTACATCCTCCATATCTACCTTAACCCTTCAAACGCCATTGTCATTCATTACCTAAACACTCCAACTATCACAGGGACGCTTTACAATCATTCACTCAGTCATTCATTCATTCTATTCCGAAGTACGAGAGTAGGTAAAATCTTAACCCTCGGCGCGCAACATCAAAAAACAATAGAAAGCCATGCATATTCGAGCAGTCATTCCGCATAACCCCATTCTGATGCACGCTTTTTACCTCCTAATATTGTCAAGTGAATAATTCAGCAGCGTATATGGAGATGACTATTGGCATTAGGCACGCATCGGTTGGGGCTGGTTATTAGGCATCAGTTTTATGTTTGCCGTTTTGCTATCTCATATTTTTGTGGTTTCGAGTTTGGGGAATCAGCGGGTTTTGTTTTATTGGGTATGTTGTCAGGGAATCGAATTACTACGTAGTCTTTGACCAAAGCTAACATCGATTTTCGTTGAATATAAATTAGGATATAAACTAGTAGGATATAAATTAGTTAATTAGCAGTTACCGAGGATATATTTTGTAACGCATAATAAAATGTATATTATAAGATGTAGTATTAAGGAGTAGAGATATGATATCGAACTATTTATACTAACTATACTCATTTAATACAATAATCGGCAAAGAACGGTTATCCCCATATTTACCAATCTGATTAACTTATAATTTCAAACTTACTTACATTATGACACATTTATAATACAATTATTTATCACATATACTCTATTAGTTATACCATCAAGCAATTTAAAGTCTAAACACTACAATCGACATTACCTTTCCACCTAAAGGTAATAATCGCCCAAAGCCTTTGTTTGGCACCCCATAAAGCAACCCTTGAGCCTTGCACCTTAATAATTCAGAGGCATCCGCCGCCGGAATCACCGAAGCGCCGAGTTTTTATTTCGGAACACACGTCGATTCCGATTCTCATACGATCTCGAACGAGTCACGGTGTAGTCGGTGTGGTTTAGAAAGGCATGTACTTATTTATTTAGAGGATAGGTTTAGTTGTTTCTGTAGAGTTTTAGAGTGTTTTAGGCGAATAGGAAAAGTATAAAGTAGGATCACAATAAATTTTTTTGCTTTAATTATGAAAATGACTACGAACAAACCACAATTAATGCCTTTAGTGATCTATGAAGGCTAAATAATATTAATTAAGGATAAAATCAAACGTTATGGATAATCTATATAAATAGCACGTTTCGATGAACTACATAATGTTCAATACTATTATTGGTGTTTTTTGTGTCACATATATTAAATTATCTATTACTGACTACGGTTTCAATACCTTACACGTTGCGCCCAAAGCGCTAATTGTTAACGCATCTCAAGTTAGTATTATTTCAAAATTCACATCATCCTAAGCTGCATCAACTATATTACCTATCAAACAAAATGTAACCGAAACGTCATACGGTTGACGAGGAGTGGCATGATTTTGTCGTAAAAACCGACACGAGCGGGGTGCACGCAACGAACATTTAGATAATTAGCACGTGCCAATTTAAGGGTTAACTTTCCCTTTTTGCGTGGAATTTGATCAAATAAAGAAAGGTGGAAAAAAGGTATGTTATTAGGTTTTGATATTCGTACTTAAGCGAATTTACTTTAATGATTTTGTGATACGAATAGTATTAAATTTCTGAAAATTCTTGATGGAACAGGTTCAATGCATAACATGGTGTTATACTCTAAATAAAAAATCGTTGATATTTGATAACGTAATATAAAAAAAGAATTTAGCGATCAAATGATAGCCTGATAGCCTTTGGTGTATGTCTCTTTTAGGTAATCGGAGGCTTGAACGATCACCATACTGTAAGTTTTCGATCACTAAATAGTTAAACAGATGCAGAATGCATAAACGGTCACAACGTATCAATAATTGTCTAATCTAGTCTAGTGCCTAGTAGGAGAAATTTTGGGTCGCCTTGCACTACCTGAGCTACGAGGTATAGGTGTGTGTGTACATTTGTTATTATTATAATATTTTTCTTTAAATTTTATTTAACATATTGGTATATATATATATATATATATATATATATATATATATAGTAATAAATTTTTTATTGAAGTATACATTGTTCGAAACTTTGTAATTAGTTCGTCACCGAAAGGTTACCTGTTAGGGTGACGTACATTTCGGAATTAAATAAAGAAATCTTAAAGCGTTTTCAAATTTCACACACCATAACATAGACACGACACAACATAAATAAAAGTTGAAAGGCAAAGATAATCTAAGACCGGCGTCCACCCGAAATTCATTTGCAGTGCACAGTGGGTCGCCCCCCGCCACCCCATATTAATATTATCACATATCCGGAGCTCAGCGGGCACTGGAAGAATTTTTAATGTTATGTTTTAATTATTTCGCTTGAAGGCTCATTTTAAGTTCCATTCACATTAGCGTATACATTTTTGCGCTCTAGTCCGAGGCCCGACAATGAATTATTAACTCGGCGGACCTCGGTCGTCGTCGGCATTTTGATTGCGTTCTTGTGTGTCAATTTCTTTTCAAAGCTTGTTTTCATATTAGGCTTACACGTTTTGGTTCTTTTGTTTAGTCGTGTTGTCGTATGAATTGTTCTATCTGTCACATTTAGGCACTGAGGGTTAAGTTCAATTAAAACATGGGAATACAGTAATTTATAAAAAATATATATGATTTTTGAGATTCACAGAGTAGTCTACTCTCGGTATTGAACAAGTAACACTCTGTATTTACTAGTACATCTTATATTGACACATAAATACATTAAAAAGCAATATAGGAAGTGAAAAATTCTTTTCGGTACTCATTTCAGCCATGACAATACAAAGGGACACAATAATCTTAAAAACCAGGGTTCCTTAACACACAAAATCCATTTCAAAAATCCCCGTTTCCGATAGCCATAAATTGCTACTTCTCATCCAACAATGGCTTTAGATTTTGCCTACCAACCGTCCCACTGTGCCTGCAAACTTTACATTAGGAGACGAATATTTATGAACACATAAATACGGTCAGGGATCATTCCCTACATCTCGGGTTGTGCGTACATTATGAAGGGACTTCATTAACTCCGTCACGGGTTGAGTTCGTTTTAATAATGGATGTCTTTAATGATTGTAATAAAAATTTTCTCGTAAGGGCAAAGCCGCAACGTATAGGGAAGGCGTGTGAGTTCTGTTTATGGTTTTGCAGTAATTTTGTTTTATGTACTAGGTGTTTTTGAATATATTTAAGCCGGTCTGAACTTCGATAATAACAGCTTATCAGCGAATGATTTAAGTGCGTATATGCATCGTCATTTTTTTTTGCAAAAATGTCATGCACATATTTAGTGCCCAAGTCTTCATATTCTGGGATTATAAAAGAATTTCGAAGGCTTATTTATTTATTGCATTAAACTAACATTTACATCATTTACATAGCCATCCAAAAGTGATGCTAATTTTTGATTAATCACTTGAAAAGCAAGTTTCCCTATCAAGTTTTCGTTTCTTTTAATAACCTACATAGAATCTTGAATCCGTAGTCCATCCTAGAAACTCATAACAGTACATCTTTAGACACTTAGCTTATTTCTTTTAAACATATCGGTCAGCTTAACCCATTGACGCTCGCTGCTACCATAGCGGCCCTTTGTAGCCGCATCTTTCTTTGTATCTTTGCGAAATTCGTTCCATTTCATGCGAAATTAAATTTCGGACGCGGCATGCATTAAAGGGTTAGCCGCCATTTCTAATTTCATTCCCCGGCGTCACTGGACAAGGGGTGTGTTGATTTTGAATACTTGCGATGCTTTCGCGGTTTTTCCTGAGGTTTCCTTTGTAAATATTACATGCACACGTGTCCTGTAAGTCTGGAACGTATGTGAAATGATCACTAGCTGTCTGGTTTCCCGTAACATCAATAGGTTGTAGGGAATCATTGAGTTTCTTTTGCGATAGGCATAGCTTTATATTATATTTTGAAGCCGTCACAACCCTGCTACTTACGTCGTTAAATGGAGATATATCCAAGTTTTTATCCATAATATATACTTGCTAAGCACAAAAAGTGAATCCTTGTGACTTATAGAAGTGACGCCTAGGATTTTCATTTAGGGTAAAGACGTGTCATTAATGAATTGCGCAATACCAAATGCCACCATTATGACAGCTAATTACACTAAGTCCGTTGTTTTATTCTTTAGTACCGTCTTCGAGTGTATTCCTATTCCTTTCACAACTTTATGTTTGGCTAATCCTTTGAAACTACGAACACTGTGCAACAAAGAGCGCCGTGGCTGGACAAAACATTTTTTAATTTTCCGCTCAGAAAACCCGGCATTTCTTTGTTGGCTTGAAGAATAGTCGTAATCTATCCAAACTCAGGTATTTGCAATTAACACATCCTAGTCACTGTTGCTCTTTTTAATACGGAGCTAAGACTTGGACTGTAAGGGATTTGTAGGGCATATTTTATTTTAATCAAAATGATTGGATTACGCTTACTTATAATGTTGACTTTACTTATGACTATATACTTATGATCTTAAATCGTTTTCGGAGTGGACAGGATTTTGAGGCGCAGTATTCGTATATCTTTGATGGCATGGATACAAGTAAATAATTGATTTCAAATTAATGTCATATCTTTCTATAGATTCCATTCATCTTTACCACCTCCTAGGACTTATACGCATAAAAATGTATCTACTTCTGATCATAAGTTAATTTTAGGCGTAATGAAAAAATTAAATGTTTTGGGGGCAATGTGTCGCAAGTATTTTTTAATAAAAAACTACTTTAACCCATTAACTGTTCCGTGCTAGTATGGAACGTAAAAAGAATGCTAACTAGCTGCCGTTCGTCCAAGCATGTCGTAAAAAGGGACTAAGGGACTAGAGTTAAAGAGAAACTATTGGGCTATAGACTAAAAATCTGTTACCATTGTCTCATATGACATTATAAACCCAATATTCATGACCAAAAGTGACCTTAGTGATTTTCGAAGTTCTACGCGCCCGAACAGGACTAAAGTTCGTGAATAACATATATATGTAACCCTAGTTTTATGTGCTATAAAGCATATTCTAATAATCACAGATATGTGGGTACAAACATATAGTAGTTTCGGATTAACCTAATCAAAAGACGTATCAATTATCTCGCAGTCTGGTCAAACAGCCTTGGGTCCCTCTGTTTGTTGAGGGCTGTCTGAGTGTGGACACTGGTTAACGTTTACATAATCGACCACTTGTTCCTTATCATGTCATAGGGTGGTTGGGAACTTCAATAGGTTTGTCATAGGTTGGTTAGAAATATAAAAGATTGTATATACGTGCGCTCACATTTATCATTCTGCAAATTTTTATAGATTTATTTTTATTATTTGTCGTGTATTGCAAACATATTATGGTTAGTCAAAAATAAATGGTCACATTCTTTCTTTTTATGCATTGAGAACCCTCTGATAAATCTTTTTGAATCATTTAGTTACATGCATTTATTAATATAATCGTGAAGGAATATTTGTAATAGTTGCTCTTAGCATATCGCCTTAAAATATCTCATGAAACCTCTAGTCCATTAGTCGTCTTATGCGAGATGAAAACGTATCTCCTTTATTATCAATTCATAACGGATCAGTATTATTGCAGTCCCTGAAAGACGGGCTACTTCACGTCATGCAGGCGCTGACTATAGCCTATTCCAAATAGTCAGCCTTTCTCACGATGCTCTCACAACACGTGTAGCTTTTAAAGTTAATGCAACAAGAGCTTTTAAAGCCATTCCTCTGTTAATGGCGGCGTGTTTATCTTCTCGCGGTTAATATTAATCCGCACAACTAATATTTGCTATTAACTGTTAGGATGGTTGCTTATAAGTCAAAAGAGCTGTTCAAGTGTCAGTACTACTATCGCGGTGAAATATGTTTATATTGATAAAAACTCCACAGCACATAACAAACTTACATTAACTTAATTCAATTTACATTACTTTAGGCAGAAATTGAGTTTTTTATTTTATTATCTATACAGTTACAAAGCAGAATTTCAGTGTTAATAAGTAAAATATTCAGTATATAGTTATCCTAATAACTAAAACAAAAAATAAGAAACAGATAGAAACAACCGACTTATTGCGTGTGTTCGTAAGGGGGTGTGTATTTATATGTTATGTTATGTTTCCGAACGTAAGCATTGGCAAGATAGTAAAGTACTTGATTTACTACCTTCGAAGAAGTACATCTTGACTACAATAACTATTTTTAACCAGATAGCCAGTACTTAATGTGAAAGGTGATGAATTACTTACCTTCTACTGAATGTATAGAGAGATAGGTAGACTTCCTTGCGATATTTCCGACGCTAATAGATAAATACTCAACGTTAGCTCTACTGGCTATCTAGTGCTGATTTACTAAAGTGAGTTTGAATATTCAAAAACCTTTGTGATGGCTCGTTCATCTAAAACATGTCCTCTTTCGAAAGATGCCACGATACATACATACATACACATCACGCCTGATTCCTCGTAGAGGGGTAGACAGAGATCATGGATCTACATTTGTTCCGATCCTAAAAGACCTCTTTCACTTCACTTATTCTTCCAAAGACCCGTAAGCAAACACCTCAACCCGTTCGGTAGGCAATTATGCTAAGAAGTAGCACCATTGGCTTCATCTGGATGACTTTAGGCTTTGCACAGCCTGCGAGCTTTAAGGCTTTCGGATTAATGAATAGTTTGTTTTCACACGTGAACAATATAAACGCATAAAACTTGGCAGGTAGTCAGAGCTTTGCGTTCTTATCTCGGCGATTGATAAAGTAAGATATTAAAGGCCACATCGAATAATTTTTCATCTGATAGTCAGCATACTGTCATTGGATTAGATTGAAAATCATGATAGAATGCTATTTATTTCTTTTAATAATTTACACTCTAATTTGAGTTGCTGAGTTTGCTTAATAAAGGTGATAAGTTTTCCTTTGTTTCTCATTACGATCAAATTGATGCGAATATGACTAAATCGACGAAAAACAAAATTGCTTCAACTCAAAGTTCAAACCAAAGTTCATATATGTACGAAATAATGATAACTAACTATTCCATTTTTTTCAAATACCCACACTAGTACTGAAATCTATAATAAGACAATAAAACATCAAGAATTCACCCTTAGCCGGAACACTTGTTCGACAGCAGATACGGGGGCATTAGGGAAGAACCAACCCTTCGCAAAACGACTGTCGAATTAGCCATCAATACATTTATTTGGACAGCCCTAACCCTGAAGGGAAAGGGTGAAATCGACCGTCCTTGTAACAGATAAAAAAGATTTCGAACCCTTAAGATGTAATGGATAGTCTTTCGACACCCTTTAAAAGGTCGTATATTAAAGCCTGTTTAAAAGGGCGAAGGGTTTTTGTGTGACCACGTGATATTTTGAAGCTTTCTTGAGACTTTGAATATAACATAACCACGATATATAGATAAATTAACTCAGGAAGACTCGGATCGATTGGTTTTTTAATATTATATTCGAATATAACTAATTTTCTTGGTCCCGATATTGCGAAAAAGGTAAATGATAAAAGCGATGCATATATTTAAGCAATTATTGGGTATATATAAGTTGGTTATATATAAGTTATTCATAAGTAATATTGCCTTGAAAAAACATAAGTTTTTAACACATATTTTCCTTAGAAACAAAAAACCTTTCTTTATTATAAACACTGGAATCGAACCTACAACCTCCTTTAAACCGTTCGTCCCACATGCGCCCTCTTCCCACCACTACGTAACCAGTTAATATTTAAGTTTCCATTAACATCAATTTTAAGCCGCTTGAATAAACACCGCGTCGCCTCAACTATATCTTAATCCCTCCATTAGCTTAAAGAAGCGACTGTAAGGAGCCTGATAACATATTAGCGACTATATAGTGACTATGTAGTGACTATAAGTTTGTTCAGCTTGTTTTGCCTCCCGCTTCGTGTGGGTAACTTAATTAGGTACTTGCAAAATAATACTACGGTGAAGGAAAAACATCGTGAGGAAACCTACCCGTTCCCAGAACAGGTAATAGTTTGTTGTAAATGGCGGTATGGCTGACCACCTGTCACGTTGAGTTAACTATCTGTTTAAAACGTGGATTCGAGATGGCCATAGAATTACTACCTTCGCAATTGCGGAGATGGACACCTGAACTTCTGACCCCGTAAGGGTTAATGGTCGTGAACGCGAACGTATGCATCGTAACGATTGTTAGTTAGGTGAAGCTGATATGGTCAGGAAGTGTATTGGTTCGGTTGGGGTAAGATGTTATGTTCTTGCGGCCCTGGCCAATGGGTCACGTTTAGGTCACCGTTAGGTTATAGTCGGTTCGAGTCTGACATAACCCTCTGGCTCCCCAGGGCCGGACGGGTATCCGTGGGGATTTTAAGACTTTAAAAAAAGGATATGTATTGATGAAAAACTTTATCCAGTATAACTGTATCCTATATGCTATAGGAACTTCGTGAGGAAACCTACTTAATCTAAGAATACAAATAAATTTCTGTCTTTAAACTGTTTAACTCATCATCAGTAAAGTTATAGACCTCTAAATTTGTAAATGTTTGTACATGGACCCTATAACTTTATCATCGTTGAAGACTTTTAACTTCTTATTCCTACGATAAATTGTGATAAAAACAGTTGGTTAAATATTATTAGTGTGTGTGAAGTGTGAAAGTGTCAATGAATCGAAGGTGATTTATCAGGATCGGGATAGATAGGGATCCGTGATTTCTACCTACTTTTCTACAGAGAATAAGGCGTGATGTGTATGTATATGTACATATTAACTTTTAGACCATCACTTGATTTCGAAGATGCCAACTTACTTCATCTTTTGTAACAACAAGCTGAGGGAAAGAATATGCTTTTGCTCGTTATATGCTATTCACTACTACTTCTATTCGCTTTGCCAATTATCGTACACTTATCTACCATCACGTATCGAAATCAAACCCTAGTTTATCTTATACTAGTATCTACTACTACCCATGTAATCTTGAACTACGGAGTTAAGCTAGCCCCTTGGTTGGCCGGAAGGCGTCGTAGGAAGAAGGCCCGTGTCCCGGCCCGGATTAGCCGGCAAATTGGTTTAGCCGGATCGGAGAGGTCGCTTCGAATCAATCCTGATTCGGACGGCGATCGGATGCTGGGGTAGTGTGGATAAGACTGTTGTGTATTCGGAATGCAATAAGAAATTTTACGTCGCTTTGTCGTAATAAAATAAATGTATTATCGAAGTCTGTATTAGAATGTATAATAACTAACAATAAAGTTAGGTTATGATATGGCTGAATTTTACCGGGCAATAATACAGAATTTTTATAAATATTTCATTCGGACAGTATACGAGTATTTCATTCTTTTGTAAATTAGGTTCAAGACGATTTTGTTATTCGCGTTTTTATCATCTTTCAGAATAGTATCAAAGTGAATATGGCCATAAATTTCCACGCAGTTTGGTAATCGTAAGAAATTACCAACTCAAAACGAACGAACCAACTCAATCAAATTTCATAAATGTGATTGGATTAATTAAAATATTTTTATGCAAAACAGCAATATACCAGAAATACTCAATAATGCTACTTTTAATACATTATAAACTTTAGCTAATTCATTCATGTCTAAGTCTAAATACTTGTCGCCATATTGCCTCCTGTGCCTTCTCGAAAAATAAAACTCAACAAATCCCTATCCACATTACCCCAGCCACCAAACCAATAGATTCTAATAAGATTAGCGTTGTCACTTCGGTGTTGGGTTATAAAATAGTTGTGGCCTATAATTGGGGACTACGGACACCTTACCCTCGGTGGGCAAGTGAATTTCAACCTTGAGACAAGAGAATAGAGTTCTTTATCTTGCCTTTTGGGTGTGGTCATCACATGGATGAGTAAGCAAGATCAGAGCCGATAGGGGCCTATTCGAGTTATTTAGATCAAGGAGGTTCCGTGTACGAAGGTTCTGTTTAATATACATATTTCATATATACAAACACATCACGTACATTCATGCACATCACGCCTGATTCCCTGTAGAGGGGTAGGCAGAGATCACGGATCTCCATGTGTCATTATATTATATTCATCCATATCAATTTATTGAGAAAGATAGAACCTTGAAGGCAGTATTTATAAATTCTAAAATGTAGGAATATGCTACAGTCAGAACTTGAAAAAGGGTAACGCTAGAAGTACCTATAACCGCCGAGTGTGTATGAAGAGGTGCATGAGTGTCAACGAAGCGAAAGTGGTTGGTCAGGATCGGGATGGTTGGGTATCCGTGATCTCTGCCTACCCCTCTACAGGGAATCAGACGTGATGTGTGTATGTATGTAGGAATATGCTGGTTGGGTTTTAAATACCCGGTTTTAACGTCGTATTAATTGTATTAGTTACTACGATAACAGACAATTCACATACATATATCATACATAAATATAGTTATTATATCCTTTTAAGAGAGGACAGAACTACGGGATGATGTATTTTATGTCACCTTTAGCGTTGATTTCGCGTTAGTTATGGGTATTGATTGATGTGGAATAAATCCCAACTATTTTTCCCTCACCTATTCAATAAAATACACTAGCAATTAAGACGAAACTATTCGCTTACATTCGACACAAGACATTGTTAACCTGGGGCTTTAGTTCACTAATGCTCTTTGTGAAATATCAATTCAATATTAGATCAATAATAGCGTAAAGTTGGTAGTAAATGACCAAATGTGACAAATTTTGCCATTTTTTAAGCGATTTTCGTCATTTTTGTCGATTTCAATGATGATAGTTCACACTACCAACTTCACACTATTACTGATTTGATATTGAACTGTGTTTGTACTAGGACGCATTACTAGACGTCGGTCCCAGAATAACCCCCATCCCAATCACGTATTAAATCCGCGTTTACAAATCGGCTCGGTCGGGGGTTATCCCGTAATTGAGTCCCGTTCCGATCAAACCGGAGGATTAGGGTACCGGCGCATTTATCAGCGGGTAATACCTAGTGATCAAACCGCAAGAATTCAGGGGTATTAAAAGCGTACGATTTGTGCTTTAAATGGCAAGATTGGTGTTTGAGAGGTATGAGAAATAGTAGGGGAATGATGGCAAGATTGAAACTAACGTGGTATTCAGATAGTCTTTATATGACAGGACTTGACTTATAGTTGTTGAAGTTTGAAATATTTATCAGTAACACAAGGAGTGTATGTGGAGATGTATGGATGTCATTGTGTTTCAATGTGTATATGGATGTCAAAGCGTTCTCCCTGAATCGATAGAAAAGGTGTAGTATTTACTACTGGGAGAAGACTTTTTTATCTTTTCTCGTTAATTAAGATACTTACTATATGTTTAACACATAGGTTCGAGATGGCCATAGAATTGATCACGCTTTCAATTTCTGTCTTACCATATGGGTATATGTGTCTATGTAATATACAAACATACGTCCCTAACAGGATAGGCAGAGACTTTGAATTACCACCTGGAACGATCCTGACAAATCTCTCTCGCTCCACTCACACATATTAACCTTCTCATACATGCTCTTCTGTTACTTATTGCAAAGGAGTGTATTTGTTTGTTTTATATATTTATATACTTCCATAGCAAAATCTATCCCTTAAAGTAACCCCTTCTTAACCCCCCTCGATACAGGCACACGTGGCAAATCTTCGAATTAATTTTATAGGAGAAATATGCAAATAGCGAGACTGCCGCCTAATGAGCTCAGTCGAAAGAGTTGATATCGCCACGTTGCTGCGATTAGCTCGCACTTAGATAAAGCGTGAAGGGAATGGGAATACTTTGGAACCTGGATGTAGATGCAATAGATAGTTCTATATGTGATTAAGTATACTGTAAGTTTTTGACTAATTAGCTTAACACTTAACGTCCAGTAGATACAGACGTAAACACTTTAAATTGTATCAATGTAAGAAACTAAATGTAATTTAATACAAACGTAATATTCATAAATCAAATGTAATAATAATAATATTTGGACATTATTACACCAATTAAACTAGCCCTTTGGTAAGTTCATTAAAGACTTGTAAATACAGTTGGTCTAAAGCATATTGGTCAATACAACGAATAGAATTTTTCGTAGTCTTGGTCAAAATAATTCATTCTACACTCGAAACGTGTTTGTATACTACGAATTCTATTGCCGTAGTCTATGTCTAATAAATGTTATTACTTAATGAATATTTCAACGATACATTAAATTGACAAGTTATTTAATGAAATATGAACTGTGGTCAGGTTGCTAGCACATCGCTCCATAGATTACCTCTAGCCTCTTAGTTGCTTCCCACGACATGCCGGTAAGAACGGCATCTAGTTAGCATACCTCTTACATCTCAGACTAGTACAATCAATCAATCAATCAGCCTATGTCAGTCCACTGCTGGACGTAGGCCTCCCCAAGTTTACGCCGCAAAACACGATCACTCGTGGCCCTCAGCCAACCACTACCAGCGACCCTTTTCAGGTCATCGGTCCATCTAGCAAGGGGGCGTCCTACACTACGTTTACCGAGACCTGACCAGTAAGGTACCATATATCTCTATAATCTCTAGTTAATAATAATAATATTTAGACATTATTACACCAATTGAACTAGCCCCTCGGTAAGTACATTTAAGACTTGTGTTAAGGGTACTATTTAACGTATATAATAATACGTACGTTACGTTAACGTATAAATACATATATAGCATATAATCAACGACCATACTAAAAAGCAGTAGAAAAGCGTTGTTATTAACCCTGCCACCACCGAGAATCGAACCCCACGATTAGCGTTCAGGTGTCTAACCGATCGCGCCACGGAGGTCGTCAGTTACGGAAGTAAACCTTCTTTGCCTATACCTCGAGACTCAACAAAAACCTCTGCATACTCACTCGCACAGTACACTTTCCTTTCCCCCATCGAATAGGCCAGTAACCCCCCAACGGGGAGGCAGCTGCAGCACGGAGGCTCCTCTGGCGCCCCAGAGGCAGATTCTGGTGCCGCATGGGCTGGTGAGGAGGCGCTCCACTTCAAACGAGGGTGCGGAGACCAGGTGCAGTTTCTGGAACAAAATGGTTGAGTTAGTATAAGAACAAACAAGAAACAAATACAAGCAAAAAAAACGCATTCACGACCGTTAAACCTTGCGGGGTAGTCAGAGGTCCAGGAGTCCATCTCCGCAATTGCGAAGGTAGTAATTCGAGGTGTCCATACAATTAGTATAAGAGTTTTGTGTATAAATGTTCTGTATGGCAGTACAAGCACAATATTTGTGGTAAAAAGTGACCTATGTGTGAAATAGATATTTCTAAGGTGGTGTAAGGTACTCCCAAAAATGGATTAAAGGACGTTTATGTATTTATACGAGTATAAAAATATGTCATGCTGAATAAGTATAACACTAACTGCTTGCTGTTCTTACGTGGTTATCGTAGAATGTTACTAGGAGAGTACGCAATGAAAATTATTGGGTAATGACGTAGCAAACTGTTATGAATATTCTACATATATTAAAACCATCATAACCCTGATAGTATAAAAAGTCACCAAGAAGATATTATAACCTCGAGATACTGACCGTTAAAAATGACATTTAGACACATGTAGAAAAAGAAGAACCGCATCTAAATACTTGTAACTATTACGCATGTATTGCGTACATACATACACATCACGCCTGATTCCTGTAGAGGGGTGGGCAGAGATCACAGATCCCCATCTTACCCGATCCTGACACACCACTTTTGCTTCATTGATACTCATGCACCTCCTCATACACACTCGGAGATCATAGGTATTAGTATAAACAATTGTTTTTACCCACCCAAAACGAACACAACAAGTGTACCAAACATAAACCACCCCCACGATTTACTAGCAACACCGAATAAGTGAACTTCGGTAGCTAATGTCCCGTGAAGCGATTGCCCCGAGTTATGCCCAATAGTAGTTCCCTGTTGTTCACTTTATTGTTCAAGGTAGGTAGTTACAACACGTACGTACATGGATATACACAATAATGAAAGCCTATAAACTCGTACATACACACATATTACATTAAATTATTTAATCCCTTTCGGGTTGAAGGAAGAACCTTGTAGACACATTATTTCTTAGATGAATTGTTAGCATGAATATTCATATATTTATTATTGAACATTGGTGACTGCTTGCCAGCCAATCGGCCAATAGATTACAATAACCCATGATTCCTTAGTCGCCTCCTACGTCATGCCGGGAAGAACGGTAAATAGTAAGCATTCTTTTTATGTCCCACTACTAGTTTGTAATAATATAGAGAACCAATAACGTACGTACAGAATAAATAAAACTATATACGTACAGAATAAATAAAACTATATACGTACATACATAGAATAGCAATTTTTCTTTCACACAATCACATTATACATAGGCCTATAGAAGTACTAGTATATTTAATTGCTTGCACGTCCTTTCACACCTTTTAGGGTAAACACAACTGCGCATTCACGACCATTAACCCTTGCGGAGTAGTCAGAGGTTCAGGTGTCCATCTCCGCAATTGCAAAGGTAGAAATTCTATGGACACCTCGAACCCACGTGTTAACCAGATAGTCAGTACTCAATGTGACAGGTGGTTAGCCATGTCGCCATTTACAAGCGCTAACTATTATCTGTTCGACGAACAGATAGGTTTCCTCACGATGTTTTCCCTCACCGTATAATTCGATGAACACAACTACGGTGATATAATAACTGCTAGATTACCTTTATTATAGTCATGATCATTCTTAAATACAAGTAATTGATTATTAATGGCATTTATTCCAGTTATTAGTAACCGGATGCCAGTTAATCGTTCAAAAGATTCTGTTTATAACAAAACTATCAAATAACTTTCATGACATACCATACTAAACCAACCAACTAAAACTAAAACTGTTAGCCTATTTCACACCTTGACATTCTGCCTATCCCTTCGGCACTTCTAGACATGATACGGATGTAAGACATCAGCAATATTATGGAAGAAATACCGATGAGTTTGGAGGCAGTCATAAAAAATGATTGTTTTCTACAAATTGGATTAGAATTTTATCAGCGATACGAGTTACTGAGAATTTCCTTTACTGTACAGCGGAAGTATAGTAGAGTACATCAGTTCTCGTGTATAAATTACAAATATCATTAAATTACTAATATAATGACAATAAATATAATTTAACATAATAATTTTAACAAGCAATGAAAGCTTGGTAGTTTAAGGATACTCATCTGGACTATAATTCTATTTAGTATTCTAATACATTTCAAACATTAGTTATACGAGTACATTGAAAAAACATCTTGAGAAATTCTATCTATTTGATACGTAATATGTAAGTAAGTTCATATAAACAACGACAAACATAAAATTTTTAAATATCTCATAAAAATTGGGTTTAATTCAACCATAAAAAGCTATTAGCTATCTTACAACACGTAGTCACGAAGGATAATATAACATACATAGACTTCACGCCGGTTTCCCTACATAGTAGACAGACAGATTTTTTATTTTATCTTCAATTTACATCAACCGAATAGGGAACCTCATTTATATTATTCTACACAAACCACGCTTTATTAGTTGTTAGTCTATGAACATACGCCAAAATTATTGAATGACAATTTACGTACGTAACCAAGTTACTGTACCTCCTATTAAGGCCACGTTCCTCGGTCGTTGTTCCAGCGTTTTTCATTAAGGCCCGTCTCCGCTTCCCGCGGCGCCATAATCATTTACCGTTTGATGCCTCAGATAGTTGGCCAACTCGCTTTTTTATTATAAGGAGGGAAATTGAAAAAGTTCTCTCGATGCTCTTATTTATTAAGTTAAGTTATGAGTTTTCGCTGCCACCGCCTTTTATTGCAAATTGGCCGAAAATTAAAGTTGGATACGCCTCACATCAGCGGTTTATGTACCGAACTCGAGATATCAAAACAAGAGAAAATCTAGTAATTTGATTAAGGAAAGAATTGTCTAGTTTGATTAATTTTGTACAAATAAAAGATGATCGATTAATTTGATTATGGAAAAGTCCTATACCATACTATACTTTTTTCCAGGAAGCCATAACGCCATAAACGCCATAAACGCCATAAAAACACGGAGCAAAGATTTAAGTCTCTTTTAGGCGATGCACTAGTAACCAATTACTAATATCTATTATATTTTCAAGACACTTTCAACGACAATTGACGAAATCCTTCTACTGTTGTATATTTATAATCCCTTAGTCCCTCCGAACACATATTATATACCCAGAACCATTATATTCTTTCCTCACAACCAATAATGCACGCACAAAAATTTCCTACTTTAATCCTTACAAACCCTGCTAAGTAGTACCCATATACCTAGATACTCAATAATATTTCGACGTTCAATTAATGCACTATTACTGTACTTACATTAAATAATTTTTGTTATTTAATAACTTTTTTTTTAATTTGAAACATTTACCCGGACCGCAGTAAAGGGGTTAACTGAAAACAATAACGATTATCGGGCGACATCAAAAAGAGTTAACCCTTAGCTTGGCCGCCGGTTCGCGAGGCGCATAAATTGGCAACGGGGCGTGCGGTCGCAACCCGGGTAGCATAAATCTCGCGACGAAAATCTAGCTGCACACGTGACTATCTACGTTTCTAGTGTATGTGGAGACGGGCTAGGAAATGTTAGTGTTTACTGTAAAAGTCATACATAAACCTAGAAAAGTTCTGTGCTGAAAAACTGTATGGGAGTTGAATAGAATCAAACTTGCCAGCTATCAGGATCATGATCATCAAGATTTCACAAATCCTTCCTGTTTGCAACTGGTTTGATTTAGTAATCAAATCAAATGCAATCAGCTTTATGTTTCTTCTTTAGGTAATAATAATATTTTAGGACTTTATTACACCAATTGAAGCCTCTTGCTAAGTGCATTTAAGGTTTGTGTTAAGAGTACTAGTCAACGTATACTTAAAAAATATAAACATACTTATTATACAACGCCCAGACTAGAAAGCAGAAGAAAAACGTAGTTCTTAGCTCAGCCTCCACCGGGAATCGAACATGTGACCTCACGATTAGCGTTCAGGCGTCTAACCGATCGCGCCACGGAGCTAGTCAATTTATAAGTCCAACGCTAGTCTAAAGAGTGACACTCCATTATTTGTTCCTTTCAAATTGAATCTACCTTAAATATGTAAAGCTATATTGTCCATATCATTTAATGATGCGTTAACCAATTCACTTCCCGCCTGCACCAACAATGACGTCACAAAGTAAAACAATCGCGAACCGCAAACAAAAGAACAAAGGAGTCGAACAAACCGAATTTTTCCGTGACCGCTTTAAAGAATATTTCATCTCCCGCTCGGCGTTTTCACTAATAACAATGCATGCATCTAGAAAATCCCCGATGCTTATAACCTTGCATTTATTATAATCGTACGTGTGGGAGTAGCTTTTGTGAAAAGGGTATTGTAGGAAACGACTGGGTTGGTGAAGGAAACAGAATGTCAGAGAAAAGATAAAAATGGTACATAATTGTATAACGATTGAAATTTAATTGAGGTATAAAATTTTTAGTAGTCATGTTATTAAAGTTTTGTATAGCTACGGATTTTCTACAACTGATTCTGCAAAATAAATCCATATTTAACAAGAACTCTGTCAATTAGTCAACTTCACTTGAAAAAGATAAATAGAAGCTCAGTGCCCAAAGCTCTCAATCAGTGCCCCATATATAAGTAAAATTTACATGACAACCAATATATAATCATATCACTACAACCCTAATACATACACTAATTACAACTAAAGACAAGTTTCTCATCGTACATACACACACACACTTTATGTAACCCCTGTCGGGATGAACAGAACCTTGTTGAAATCATATCTCCTAGATCACTTTTCAGCTGTTGAAATTTATCGTCTCTCATCATAATTAACTCTTAATTGATTGGTTTGTTGTTATAAACATATTTTTGTAGTCAAACGTTTGGGGTTTTGAGTACCTTTTTGAAGTATCTAAAGACACTCGGATGCTAAAAAACAGACGACGACTACACCATTGGTGAGAAATCACAATGGAAAGATCAATTAAAGTATAAAAATCCACCAGATTAACTAAAGGTTAAAGAAAACCCAGCCCCTTCGCACTCCACCTAGATCTCCAATTCAGCTACAACCCAAACACACACCGCTGTCCGCTAAAGGGTTTTTTGCGGGGGTGGCATATTAAAATTCGACAGAGGCGCACACCTTCTAAACTGAGCGCACAATTAGAGGGGGCCCGTCTCAGGGGTGGTTGGGGAGGTGGAGATTTTTATAAATGATCCTCACACAAGTCGGGAAGCAGGATTGTGGATGCGATTGAGTGTTTTGATTGGGAGGTACCATAGTTTAATGATACTACTGGTAAGCCTAGATAAGAGAGTATATATCCATACATAGCCAGGTTGTTGCTAGTTCTTAAGGTGACAAGGTATTAAGTCTTCAAGGTTTAGTGTATAGCAAAAAAAGAGAGGACGATCTTGAGTATATACTAGTGTTCACATTCTTCTCGAGACGGGTGTACGTAGTGTGAAGAACAGAAAAGTATGTATGAGATGGTTAATGGGTGGTGTGAGTGATGCAAGGGAGATTTGTCGAAATCGTTCCTGGTGGCGAACGGCAGTCTCTGCCTATCCTTAGGGACGTAGAGGCGTGAATATATGTATGTTTCGTAATCTATGTATAGTAAAACTACTCATGTAGATAAATAATACACAGGTAATTACGACATTGGTCAGTCTGTTGGTCATTGACTGTTTTTTTATGTATAATGGCCATTGATCGTTAACTGGATTGATACACGGCTGAAGTATCTATTTATTTACATTCACGTAGTGCCTCTTTTGTAATAGCTCCCTATTAATAAACTGAGGCAACTATTCAATAAAGTACAAGTAAGTAAAGTACTCGTCTATAATAAAGTAAATGTAAGATGTTTTCTTTGACGGATGCAAATCACAAATATCCAGACTTTGGAAACACATTTAAATGTTAATTTGAAAACAACAAACAAACAACTTAACGACCATTAACCCTTGAAGGGTAGTCAGAAGTTTAAGTGTCCATCTCCGCAATTGTAAACTGAACCGAACCGAAGGTATTCTATGGCAACATCGAACCTACGTGTTGACCAGATAGTACTCAATGTAAAACAGGTGGTAACCCGTGTCGTCATTAGCATCGACTGTTACCTGTTCGGGGAACAGGTACGTTTCCTCACGATGTTTTTCCTCGCCTTAGTATTCGGTGCATTTTGCAAATGTATTTTTATTACGAAAATGTACATAGAAAATTGTCACTTCTGTTGGTACATGATCCGGGGATTGAACTCTGTACCCACTGATACAGAGTCAAGCCCCCAACGACTGAGCTACGCCGAATTTAATTTAACTTTAAATTGTTAATTAAATTATATTTTTAATACAAGTTTTTCTATCGAATTGTCTTTCCTCCCGGTATGTCGTAAGAGGCAACTATCGAACTAAGCGGTAGAGTATAAAGAAGAGAAAATAACCTTCATACTTATGTTTAAGGTAACAGTCAGGTAAACAATCAGAATCCATTCCCGAATACAACATACATAATCTTTCATTATTACATAATCTTTTATTATTAAAGACAAGAATAAATTCGATCGAAAATCACAATGTTTCGTCTAATTTACGAGTACGTAAAAATAATACACATTACATCTATCATAAAGTACTGTCCTAAGTCGAATAATCTCAGCTCAAAAATATTGTAAAACAAAAAAAAAAGAAAATAATCTTTTTATTATATTTCAAAAATATGTGGTTCCTTTACTACGACTCTACTTTGCGCTACCCGCTAACAGATGGCGTTAGGTGTTCCAATTCATTTCAAAAAGAAACTGTTTTATGGAACTATTAAAAATGAATACTTATTGTTGTATATCAGAATTAATATGGTTTTAGTAACGGGATTAAACCACTTCAGCCATGTAAGTGACATGTTGGTTATAGATTTTAGTTCGTAAGGTACTTTAAGCCTCCGATCAAGAACTTAAAACATAGAATGTTTTTCCTTACTCATATTTAAAAACTATGTATGTAGCTAGTTACTGTTAATTATAATCCCATACAATATCAAGATATAATTAATATCTCTTAGACAAAAGTTAGATTTCCAAGTCATCTTATTCCTTGCAAGATCTACTCAAAAGAGCCTTTGAACCAGCCCATAAAAGGTTCTGCGACCACTAACGACCATAAATCGGCAATAACAGCTTCGAGCGAAGTAAAAATCTTTGTTTGACGGCTATAAAAGGAAAAATTAATATAGCTTTGCAGCCATGAAAGAAAATTGTCTACGAGTACTTTACACGTGACGTTAGGAGTACCTATAACCGCCGAGTGTGTCTGAGAAGATGTATGAGTGTCAATGAAGCGAAAGTGGTCTGCAGGATCGGGACAAATGGGGATCCGTGATCTCTGCCTACTCCTCTACAGGGAATCAGGCGTGATATGTATGTATGTATTTATGAGTACTCAGTGACAGTCATACATCTCTTCATACACACTCGGCAGCATAGGTAACTCGAACGTCACATTAATAAATCCATATTACTGCGATCAGAACCCTAATCGTGATGGTAAATGAGATCAAAGATATATTATTATGTGCGATTATGTTCAAGTGAAGACTTAAGTATATAATAATAATATTAAGGACACAATTACACCAATTGAACTAGCCCCTTGGTAAGAACATTTAAGAATTGTGTTAAGGGTACTAGTCAACGTATATTAAATAATATTAAAGAAATGTATACATATTATACATAGATAAATACATATATAGCGTTATATTCAACGACCAGACTGGAAAGCAGAAGAAAAGCGTAGTTCTTAACTCAGCCTCCACCGGGAATCGAACCCGGGACCTGACGATTAGCGTTCAGGCGTCTAACCGACCGCGCTACGGAGGTCGTCAAAAAACCTACATATGTTTATCTCTACAAAAAAGATTAAATATAGGGATTAAATATAATTAATATATATATGGTTCGTCAACAACGTCAGCAGCTCAGTGAAAGTTGAAAATACAAATATTAATTTTCGGTAGAATATTTTGTCAATTGTGATGCCAAATATGTTCGGTTTGGGATAAGATTGGATTCTCAATTGGAACGAACCAAGGAAGAGAAGGATTGGAGCTTCGACTTCATTTTTCTTCGGTTGTAGCGGCTGGCGGCGTTAGTGTAACCACTTAAAAAAACCAGTCGGGTTCTTCAACTCTAGAAACACATTCCAAACATTCAAACCGCTAAGTTAGTGGCCCCACCCGATGAAAGGCGATCATCGAGTCGTCAGTTACGATTGTACAGAGTTTTATTGCCCCAACAAAGTTTCTATTGCGCCGCGTCTCCACAGGAAATGGGAGGACGATATTATCTGATAACTGCCTATGGTTTGGCTCAGATTGTAAGCTGGTGTATTGAACGAAGCTTATAAGTGAAGTCACTAGTGTTGTGTGGGGTTAATAGATTAGGGATTGTGTGGATAATCAGATGAATGTTTTATAGCTCTTACAGTATGCCAGAATGAATGTAGTTGTTTCATTTTACCACGAAAAAGCAGATAGATATCTATATTTCGTAGTTAAAGTCTTGTAATAACTATCCATTTAGGATAGTGAATTGACTTTAGAACTCCTTTAAATAAAAAGTCATAAGGATTTTCAAAATTAAACGATTCTTTAGATTTCTTCTACAATTTAATCTTTTATTCCATTCCTTAATCTCAGTTTTCCCGCAGCCATTCACCGCAAAAAAAAACCGAAATAACGAATAAAACATTCGCATTGAATATGAATATATTCATCGAATTCAGCGTCTTTCGGGAGCCAATCGTCAAGCCAACTTTCCATTTCATTTTCCAAACTTTTAATCTCAAAGTGGCCGTGAAAGAAAAACTGAGAGAGCCCAGCAAATCGGCAACGCTACCCATTATCAAAGCAAGAAACCTGGTACAAAATGAGCTTTATAACCTTGAGATAAAGCCACAAATTCTGTAAGGTTCTCGTGGCGTTTACGATAAGTCGAGACACCGCGGAAGAGTCATAAAAAGTGAGATATTAATGTATCGCGGGGCGCATTAGCCGGAATCCGGATCGATTTCTATGCATAAAAAATGCTAATGGCGCCCGGAGCCGCGTTACGCGGGCCGCCAGAACTTTTCCATGATTTATGTGAGGAGTCACACTTGCCACTCACGGGACGACTCACTTTAGAACCTTAGAGTATAAACAAGAACGTTTTATTACCAGGTAAAAGAATCACCGATCACGATTCGCGTTTTTGGGATCACATTGTCACATTTTGGTGCCTTATAATGTTTATAAACTATTGCGTTTGTAAGTCGAACGCTTACAAGGATGAGGCCTAAGCGCTCTTGTTTTCAGCGTAAGCACTTACGATAGAGAAAACAAAACAATCTTACTAACTATAGTTTCTTAGAATATGATAAAACACAGTTAAGGAAAGTATAAGTAGTAATTAATCAAATATTCACAACACTATAATATTCTTGGCTCCATTGTAGTATTACCATGGTGGCATATAACATTGGAAGCTCAACGTTCTAGGTTTTATGGTCGGTTTAGGATCGAAGAATTCTTCGCGTATTATTTGTCGCGAATCGCCAGAACAGACAAATATATACCAAAAGACTCGTCCTTTTATATTTAACCAATAATCCGTTAGAGAGTCGAGCGTACTCGTACATTTCGACTTAGTACGTGTAGTTTTCCGTTCGATGTTAACCGATTCTTAACATTGAATATCAACTCCCAGTACCTATAATAGAACACTTAAAGCCATCAGCGAACCGTCCGATATCCATCCGATCCACATCGTCCGCGAACCGGATACCCTGTAGCTTCCTTGAGAAGACACTCATTATTGTATCTGGCAGAGATGTCACCGCGGTCAGGTGGGCTAAAGATGGAAGTTTTCGAAGCGGAGGAATTTTTTGAGAGCCTCTTTCTATTATAATCTTGCTACTTTGCATAATGACTTTGCTATCTACGCTTTGACTCCATTAAGTCATTACATGAGGCTAAGTATTGATAAGGCTATTTTGAGAGTTGGTACATGTACTTGGTACATGGTTGGTTGGTCGGATTGTTATGGGTTCAAAGTGGTAATTACTTAATGCTACGAGTATATTGGGACTTTATAACAATGTTATTAGCTTTATTTTTCTTAGGGTTATACTAAGAGACGCGGGATGTAATTTTGGTTTTTGTTGCTCTAATGTCTGTCAAAGCATTACGGATTTCCGTAATTATACTTTTCATTATACCACAGGTGTGAGAACTTTTTCTAACCTCATACATACAAAAAATCACGCCCGATTCCATGTAGAGGGATAGGCAGAGATCACGGATATCTATACTAATCCCGAAAAATCACTTTCGCTTCGTTGACAGTATAGATCGCCTTATACACACTCTGCGGTTATCGGACTCGGACCCTCAGTCTTTTAGTCGCCTTCTACGACATGCCAGGAAGAACGGCAGCTAGTTAGCTTTCTTTTTAATTCCCAGAATAGTACGGGAAATAATGATGTGTATGTATTTATGTATTATTCATCTTTTTCTACAGGGGTAGGCAGAGATCACGGATCCCCATTTGTCCCGATCCTGACAGACAACTTCCGCTTCATTGACATTCATACATCTTCTCATACACTCTCGGCGGTTATAGGTACACCTAACGTCACCTTATACAAATAAAATAATATGGGATAAATGGGGATCCGTGATCTCTGCTTACCCCTTTACAGGGAATCAGGCGTGATGTGTATGTATGTATGTATTTCTACTAATATTGAGTATCAACACCCCGGTTGCCATAGAAACATAAACCCTCATTCCATTGGCAGATATCCTCATTCCATTTCCGGCGCAGACGCGGAACCATAAGGAACTTTGACAAAAGCAATAAAAGCCCACGATCGCAAGTGACAATGCATTGTGGAAGGGGTTGATATAATAACTGCTTCTTTTGGATTCAAGAGTGCTTTGTTGAATTGGAATGTGTTCACGATTATACACCCTTGCGGGGTAGTCAGAGGTTCGGGTTTCCGTCCGCAATCGTAGAAGTAGTAATTCTATGGCCACCTCGAACCCACGTGTTGACCTGATAGTCAGTACTCCAACGAATGAATGAACCTCGGAAACCTAAAAAACTTTTTCAGTCACCTTACATATACATTCACGTCCTTTAAACCCTTTCGGGGTGGACAGAACCTCGGAGATATAATATCTCTTAGAAACTTGTTAGCATGAATATTGGGGTTGCAATGTTATAGTGGAACATTCGTGACAATTTGCTAGCCCGTCACCCAATACATTCCATACACCCCTAGTCCCTTAGCCGCCTCCTACGACATGCCGGGAGGAATGGCAGCTAGTTAGAATTGCTGTTACGTCCCAGACTAGCAAAGGACATATATCCGTAGTAAAAGCACATAAAGCGGCTGTAGTGTGTAAGGTAAGACATCTGACTTCTTATGAGAAAGTTTCTAGGTTCGTAGGCTTTGTCATGTAGCAGTGAATGTATATAAATATGTGGTTTTCATTTACGTACATAATTTACAATCGCTAACGGTGAGCCAGTGCCAATATACAGCAATAGGGTTCACTACCTATCACGTTGGTGCTGTCTATCTAGTGAAACACAAGGATGGGTACTCGCCCACCGAGGGCAAGATGTGAGTGCGGGACACAGGGTAGACACAAGTACAAGCACCCCTTGATACATAGAGAGGGGGCACTAGGAGTCTCATACCACTGTCTCACATGGAGCGAAAGAGTGTCATTGAACGAGTGAATGAATGAGGCCCACGCGACCACCGAGCCTCTGACCACAAGACCACAAGCCTCTGACTAGCACACAACAATAAAAAAGGGAGCGTGTATACACAAGTCGTGAAGCGTACGTATGTATGTAAAAGCACATCTACCAATTCGATGCACGCACTAACTCCCCAACTTGGCTCCGCGGCGAGGCTCTCCAATAAAATATTTTTAATATCGCCATTGGAGTAAGATGGCGGATCGCCCGTTTGGCCAAAACATAATATCTCATAATCCCATTAGTCGGATGCATTGGTCGTGTAATATTTTTCAGTGCGTTGTACGTTTGTCAAGGTCGGTTTCGGAGTTAATGTTTCCATACATATATTCACGCTTTTACGTTGTGGACGTGTGTTCTTTAATTCTTTTAAGTTACAGAAAGTTTGACAAGAACAAAAGGCCCCACAGAATACATATAAACATATTCACGCCTCTACGTCGCAACGGGATATGCAGAGATTATTGATTGCCATCTGAAACGATACTGACAAATCTCGTTTGCTTCATTTACACTTATTATTAACCTTCTCAAACATATTCCTTTATTCTTCACGCTTATAAATATACAAGGTGGATACTAAACTTGCACAAGATAGTTTAAATAAGTACGTAAAGATGTCCAAAACAGTTATTTTCTCAATTAATGTGTATTATTTCTCTCTACTATAAATTAAGAT